>VMDO01000588.1:60374-84679 GCA_007922755.1 Pedetes capensis | reverse complement strand
AGGGTCTCGCTAAATTACGCAGACTGCCTCTGGTCTCGAACTTGAGAACCTCCAAGCCACTGGGATTACAGGAGTGCACCACCACGCCTGGCTCATGCTACTTATTTTGTTTCCAAGTGGACTCTCCTCCTACCCATTCATTCATTCCAGGAACAAGGACCAAGTGCGATGTGCAAGGCACTGGGCTGGGCCAAGACACCCAGAGAAGAGCAAGACCTAAGAAGAGGTCTGCAAGAGCTAAGCAAGACCCTAGGAGGGGAGAAGGCGGCAACCAGTCACCTCAGAGGAGGAAGAGTGGGAGAGATGGGAGCAGCAGGGCCAGGACTGAAGCAAGCATTGCAAACTCCCCTCGTGCATCGGGCTAGTCAGCCCGGGAAGGCAAGCTCGGGTCCTGCGCCTACCGCTGAGACAGTCATGATGAGAGTGGATCAAACCTATGCCTTAAACAGGGCAGCAGATGTACCCAGAGCGAAAAGTCAGCAACTAAATAGAGGACCAAATCTCACTAATCTAAAACTGCGGAGAAAGGTGGGGCTTATCCTGGCCCCAAGGCGCCTGTGCCCGCGCCTCCCGGTGTGCGACAAGCGTCCAGCAGGAGGGGCAGTGCGTCAGTCGCTGCCCGTGACCTGGGCCTGGCTCCCACATGTTCCAGAAACCGCTGGGATGCGGTTCCGTACTACTCGCAATCCCCCCACCCCCACCCCGCCGCCCGCTGCGCTGGAGATAAGCCGGCAAGCGATGGACCCTCCTCTGTCGCCCATGAGAGCCTCCAGTTAATCTGCCTCTGGGCCTCAGGACTCAACAAATTATTTTGTGCATTTGCTTTATTGCAGACTAGTGGCTATAATAAAATTAGTTCTATTCCACATTATTGGTTCATAATTAGAATTACATGAACAAAACCGATACAATCTGGCTGAGCAATTGACCTGACTGCACAATTTCTTCTTTTTTTTCCTCCTTCAGTTTTATTTTCAGTTGTCTTCAAAGCTCCTAAAAAAAAAAAAAAAAAAAAAGACCTATTTCAAATGGATTTTTCTACAGCTCCTAGGTAGGGTGACTTTATAATTCAGCACCCAAACTGGGCCAATTGTGGGAGTGAAAGGTAGGCTATTAATAATTAAGCCAGGACAATAGCATAAATCAGCAGGGCTGCAAGCAAACCAGGACAGGTGGTCATCCTATTTTTAGGGACATGCTGACCCTCCCCAGCAGTCATGGGTTAGTCTTGCTCAGCAAGGCTGCTTTCCCTAATTGCCTTAAAAAAAATTAACTTAGGGCTATCATCATTGTGAGTTAAAATTTTCTCCCTGTGATATGGTTGGCTATTGTGCAAGTTCAGAACAAATTTGGGAAATTAAAATGATGAGGAGCAGAATATACTTACATCCAGACATATGGGATTGCTTCAGACTTCCCTTGGCATGGCAACTCAATTTGGGGGAAATCTGGAAAGCATTTCTTTATGCTAAACTAGTGACCTGGACCAAAAGATGAAAATGTTATTACTTTCCTTTAAGGCACAGGAAACTGCGCAAGTGACTTTAGAGTCTCTCTCCATTCCATGAAAGTCAGATTTGAACAAATGAAAGTCCACCCTTTGGCGCCAGAATGGAATATACATCGGTATATGTTTTTCTGGGAAACAACTTCATTTAGAAACATCCAGGTGGCATCCAGAGATCCTGACCTCGACATCAGGTTGATTCAAGTGAAACTGGTTGTTCAGCATCCCTGCCTTCAGGACTGCCGACAGCCGTCTGCTATCCACTCTTGGCTAGCCAAGGAATGACTTTCTGCACTGAAGCACAAGATGTTCTGCTTTTTATTTCTTCAGTGATCCTGAAACACTTGAGCCTGAGGCAAAAAAAAAAAAAAAAAGTAAAGTAGCTTTCTCAAAGTGATTTCTCCAAGTGCAAGGACTACACTTAAGAGCATGCTGTACTATTACCCCGTCCTCATCCAAGTTTTTGTGAGACCAGCTGCAATCACACACAGCACATGGACATATTTTGCTGACTCTAAAGCACCATAACAATGTGAGTTAATATTCTCATTTCAGTGTTTGCTAGATGGAATGGACTATTTTGGCAGTCACAGATTGTACCATAGCATATCCAAATCCGTTCAATGTAGGTCATGTTTGAACAGAGAATACTCTATTCACATGCAGTTTACATATTTCTCTAATGTCAGAAGCAACCTACACTATGGACGGTGGTCTCAAGTTCAGATGCATATAGAGCCTTGGTGAGTGCTAGAGAATAAATGACTGCCAAGGAAAGGAGGTGGGAAAGAAAAGAAAGAGGAGGGAGAAAGGAAGAGGGAGGGAAGTGAAAGGAAGAAAGGAAGGAAAATGGGAAGGAATGGCAGGGAGGAAGGAAGGAAGGAAGGAAGGAAGGAAGGAAGGAAGGAAGGAAGGAAGGAAGGGAAGGGGAAGAAACACAGCCTGAGAATTCCTGACTGTTTCAACAGAGCAATTTATAATTCATCCTAAGCAAGAGGGGTCAGGTGCCCATATGAACATCCAAAGGAAAATCTTATTAGAATGAGCTCACATTTTCCCTCAAAACAAGATAGAAAGTGGCAGATTAATTGAATCACACTCCCACCTTACAGTGCGTGGAAGAGATTTGATTCCCTCCACCATGTGTATGGCAGACCTCAGGCACCTGAGGCTGATGCCATGGTGGCTTCCGCACTAATGTGGCTGATCACCCCAGCAGGACAGCTGAGGCCCAGGCGCTGGACACCTCCTGCAAGAAACTGCCAATAAGGCAAGTATTCATCAGGCTATAAATGGTCATCTTTTATGGGTATTGTTCTCTGTCCTATCTCATAATAAACCTGTCCATGTGGTGCATGTGCTTGCGTGTAGAGGGGGGTGTATGTGAGCAGATGCATACATGTGAGTGTTGATGTGTTTTTGGGTGTGATTGAGGCAGAAAATGGGTGGGGGGAGCTGTTCTTTGTTTGTTTTGCAGATAAATCTTATCTCTAATCCGGATGCACAGCAATGTCTTGTGCAGAGGAATGGAAGCCCCCTATGCCACTCTGCTGACATCCATATAAATCACAGACTTTATTCCTCAGCTGTGAGGGGCCATTGCAGATTGGAGCAACGTTGCACACTCTCATTGGGTGATGCTTCATTACTTGGCAGAAAATCCCCGGGGCCCGAACGTTATTTAAATGTGCTATGAAAATAAATGTGATTTATATATGTGTCGTCTGCTGAGACGTTCTTCTCTGCTACTGCAGGTGCTGTCCTGCATCAGGATTAGCACCTCAATTTATCGCTGGTTCAAGCTACACACATGCTCAATGACAGGATGTTGTCTGCAGCCCCGAAAGTTCCAGAAAGGAGATGGTGTTTGCTGAGTGGTGGGTTTTTGCTTTTCAGGAGTGTGGTTGACTTTTATGGACTGAGAATGTGTGTGTGTGTGTGTGTGTGTGTGTGTGTGTGTGTGTGTGTGTGTGCAGGCTTGTGCTCAACCTGGGCTCCATTTTGTCTGAGGAGGGCAGGGAACAGACACTTTGTACACAGATGCATCAATTTCCAATTCAGCAGAATGATGTTTCTGGTCAAAAGAGAAGAAAGCAAGCACCATCTTTATTTTGGCTCAGGGCTGGGCCACACATGTTTTGCTCAAAGTGAGTGGAAATCTCTGAAAAGCAGGTTTAGGCTAACGAATGTCAGCAAGCTTTCAGCCCAAATGGGATGTGATTAGCAGGAAGGCGTCTGGTTGGGATGTTTCCATTACAAAAGAACGAACTTCAGGAGGAAAGGCTGGTCTGAAGGGGGTAAACGCAATCCCTCCAGTGGCCAAAAGAGGCCCTTTCCTAAACGGGCTTTCACAAACATCCCCAAAACATGGGGGAGACTTTGGCCCCTACCATCGGCCATAGGGTACCATGGCTCCAGACATGAAGATTTGAGGCTGGAAAAGGTGGCAGGGCTGAGACAACATACCCAGTTGACCACTCAGTAGGTGCCAGACACTGTTCATCACAAAGCCTGCCACATCATCCTCACTGTGACCTGCCTTTATGCCTCTGTTGAAGAAGAAGTCCATAGAGGTAAACACCCCCACAGTTTGGAGCTCCACAGCTCTAGAGAATCCAGGTCTTCTGCTCCCAGGACCCCTTTTTTCTGGGCATTCACTAAAAAAGTAACAGCTTATGCTTTGCCAGTCTTGTCTCCAGCTCTCTACTCTCTGATTTTCCTCCAGAGTAAGGGTTCTCCGCGCTATCTTAAATAGGACCTACCCCATATTCTTTTTTGATTGATGTGGGGAAGCAAACAAAGGGACTTATAAATACACTATATAAGGGTCGTTATGAGTCAGATGTGACTCGACAGCACCTAACAACAACAACAACAACAACATATTAGGCTTTTATTTTAAATAAACAACAGTAACTCTGGGGGCCTAAATAGGAAGCAACAACAACAAAAGCAAAACAAACAAAAAGCTTTTTATTTCAAATCCACATAAAAATTTTCAAAATTAGTACCAAGAATTCCTGTATACCCTCCAGGAGGCTCCGATGGGTTGATACACCACGTTTGCTTTATCATTCTGTGTTTGTGTGTGTGTATGTGTGTGTGTGTGTGTGTTCACACGTGCAAAAGTGTGTGTGCAAGTGTGTGTGTGTTATTTCTTTTCTGAATGGTTTGGGAATAAGTTGCTGACATGCTGCTCCTTTGTCCCTAAATATTTTGGTATGTGTCCCAAAATTCATTTACATAGCCACAGTGCAGTTACCAAATCCAGGAAATTAGTATTGTTACAGTGTTATTATTTGATGTACAGATTTACTGCAAATTTGAGTCATTGTCCTATTACTGTCCTTCCTAGCAAAAGAAAAAAATTTTCCCCTTACTTTGGGATTGTGGGCTTCTGTTTTACTCCTGGGGACTTGTGTAAGAGGGTTGTGTTTGTTGGATTTAGGCTATTCTTCTGAAAACTAAACATTACCTTTAAAAATATGTATGTACTTTGTATCTATTTTTAACCTTGATAACTTTTTCTGTAGTTATAATTAAATGTTCATAGCTGGCAAATTTCAAACATTTCTATCTATGGACTGATAAATAACACCAGGTTCTGGGTGCCTGATGCATTTCAATTCAGTTTAAATGTCTTAAATCACTGCTTGGTTGGGAACTGTACCCTTCTATTTGCCTGTCCACAGGTTTCTTTAAGTGTTGGCCATGGCTTTGACTCTGAACCCAGAGTGAGTGAAACTTAGTTCAAAGGGTGTTGTGGCAAAGTGTTGTGAAACCGGGTAATCTGGTCTGAAAATGTATTTTGGCGAAACTCAGTGTGTGGTGAAGTGGTAGCTCCAGGCGGCCACTCATTAGAGACGTTCTAGCAGGTGATCTGGCTCCCAGGAGCACACTGTGTGTCCTGCGAGGCAGGCCTGGGCCAGTCATGGAGTGAAAAGACATTATTGCTCGAGGACTGAGTGTTGTCCACGAGGAGGATTAGTGAAACGCCTTTATAATGCTGGTGTTGACAGACAGGACTAGCGTCTGTTTTATAGGCTATCGTCTGAGTTCTATCAGACTTTTCCAGGCAGCAGTTAGGCTTTGACCTGTGTTTTATCCACATCGGTATAATAATAAGCTGGGTTATAAGGGCATTTGCTTGGCCATATATGCTCTAATACAGTAAACTTGTTATAAAACCCAGCGAATAAGGGCTTCTGTTGCTCCTGCTGGTACCCAGTGAGGGTATGAGAGCAATCAACTTGTCCCCACCAAGCCGTATCCATCCAGAAGGTTTGTAAAAGCTCTTTATTCCTCGTGGGGAAATGATTTTAGTCTTAGGAAGGAAACACATGGCTTTCTTCTTACAGCTCAGACTCCATCTTGCCAGCTGCATTTATTTGCCTTGGCCTGGCACTAATGAAAGGAGACTTTGATGAGCTGTGAGCAGTCGGGCCAGAGAGAGAGAGGCGGAGAGACTGGGCGTTTTGGAAGGTGTTCGTTGGAGAGCAATTCTGCCTTATCTCCAACACACATCTCAGAGAGACACCACCAGCTTTTGATGGAAAGCCCGGGGGGCCTGATTTACCTGCCTGAATGGCTTTCTGCAGGTTGGGTTCCTCAGAAAGGTGATATGGAGGAGGCAAACCAGCTCCTGTGCTCAGAGGGCTAGTGTCTCTCCCAGTCCCTGCTGGGCTGGGTGGGCGTACTTTAAAGCAAATTCCTGCCTTTTTTGGTTTAATTTTTTTTAAGGTGTTAGCAATCTGTCTTACGTTCTCCCACCCCTGCTGGGATTTATGGTCCAGTTCGTATTTTAGTACACCATCTTGGCAGGCTCCCCTCGTTGAAATTCAAACCCAAGCAACTTGATGGGGGAACAGACATAAAAATATTAATTTGGTGGATATTAAAAAAAATCACACTGGTTATAAATCAGGAGCTGTCCACTGGTTCCTTTCATCATCTAAATGGTCCTTCTAACCAGACCACAAATCTTCCTGGGGAAGAGGGAGGGTAGAAGGTGGGGGTTCCCTTCCTGAGATTTTGGAGACAGCTTACATCCAACACTTCCTCAAGTCTGGCTTTGTTTTCTAAAGGTAATAAAAAGCAAGTACTTCTGGTATAGGCAGGCTAATTAGCTGGCCTCACAGAACAGGCTTGGGGCTTAAAAGAAAGTTGGCTTGGTCTAAAAGAAGTCACGTTGTAGAAATGTCTAAATGGTGATTAAAAGTAGGGTTTGGGAGACTTGGGATGACTGCAGTTCTCCAAGGCACAGGGGAGCTCAGTTTGCTATGATGGTGGTGGATGGAGGGTGGATGAAGCCAAGTCAGGGCGGTGAAGACCAAGAGCAGCACAGCACAGCAGGTGTGTGCCTGGGACGGAGCCAGACTAGGACAGCCTGCTTGTGTCTCCTGTGCCAGCCGTTGGATTTTAATAGCAGTTATAACTAGCAATAACCAGGGGAGGGAGGGCGTCTCGTTCCTGTTGGGTGGAATTAAGAAAAAAATGGCAAAGAATTACTCCTCCTATAATGATATTTTAATGGACTCTTTCATTTCCATCTTATAGCTGATCTTAACAGTTAAAAGACTCTTGATAGGTACTTTAAAATTTCATGAAAACTCTGGGAATTGGTTTTTAACAACTGTGGATGGTTGGAAGGCTAAATGCTTCTATAAGAAGATGCCAATAAAATGGAAAGCTATCCCTATCATAAATATCCATATCTGCAAAAGCGTTTGTAGCCAGGATGCAAAATTCACTAGTATTGTAGAAGTCCAAGGTTCTATTTAGTGGTACAAAATCTAATAAAGCAAATGAACCTAAAACTCAACCCAGCTATGCTTACAGTGAACATGTGTGTCATAATGATGCTCCAAACACAGCTGGATCTTGAGGGTAGGGAGAAAGAAATCCAGTAGCTGGCAAGAGGCAACCAGTCTTCTATAAAAATCAAAGCAAGTTCTTGATTCAGAATACTAGCATAACAGCAGGAAAAAAGAGATTATAAACAAATGCTGATATTTTAAAGGGAAAATATTGCTAACAATTGGTTCGTATTACTTCTTTACCATCTTTAGAGGAAGCATTAAAGAAGAGCCTCATTCTACCAGTGTGGCTGTGTGTACCTATAATTCTAGTGCTTGGGAGGCTGAGGCAGGAGGATTGTGAGTTTGAGGCTAGCCTGGCTATATTGTGAGACCCTGTCTCAAATAAGTGAGTAAATAATAAATAAAAATTTTAAAATGGAAAACAAAGAAGGGCTTCATTTCTGCCTAAAAAAATGATGAAAATAATTTCATCTTAAGAAGAGATTTTTTCACTTGGTTACCATACAATCTAATACTGACAATGCCTTCAACTTGAAAAATGATATTCTCATCTCTCAGAAATGGAAGGTGGGAGAAAGCACAGTCATTCTTGGCTTCACTCTAAAGCGATTATGGGTTCTTCACAACTCTCAGACAAGAATTAATTTTTGTTTTTAGATTATTATGCTGTGGGTGCAAGGAAGTCAGGATATGTGACCTACTTTTGACCTTGTAGATTGAATTTTTCTCAAATGTATTTATTATGAAAAAAGAAAACTTATTTATTATGAAAAATTTATTTATGAATTATTATGAAAAAAAGAAAAAAGCATTTCTGCTTTATATTCTCCCCAAATTCACTTTGCCTCTTTCTTGCCTGCACCAAACCCTTCATTTTCATGAAGACAGACGAATAAATAGGATCATATATGTGGGATGTTGGAACAGCACATAAATACCTCTGAACTAATTGCAATATCCTAAAGAAATATAGTAATGGGAAAAAAACTTCAAAAAGGTAGAGATGTTATGTTCTGTGTGTTTGATGCCGTCATCCATACACTCCCTCTCCTACATCCATAATAATAACATGTATAGCAACTCACATGGTGGGCAGTCTTGTTACTAATGATTTTTGGAAATAACATTTGCATATATATATTGGGTTACTGAATTTAATCACACTAATTAGCCTTGAAGGGTTTTCTGTCTATAATAGGTGTCCTCCCCAAGTGGCAGAAGGACCACACAACTGTATGCCCATGTGGGATTCGATGCTTTCTTCTCTGATCCTTCCAAATAGCACAGATATGTGCCCAGATCAGGCCAATTGCCAACTTTAAATGCATATGCAGTCAGGAGCATGGACTTTGGAACGCCCTAGCTTCCTCTCACCCCAACTTGGGCCAACCCCCTCACTGCCTGGCAAACATGCATTCATGTCTGCCTTCTTCCAGGTGGATTCTTTTATAGAAAATTCTCTCCTTCCTCTCAGCTATCTGGATCCTATTGGAGTCTTTAGGGTGCTTCCTTGACTGTGAACTCCAGCTCTGCTCATCTTGCTATCTTTGCAGCGTCCAGTGTGTTTCTGGTAAGGGCTGCCTGGTATGACACCAAACAGTGATGTGCCTCTTCAAATATGCTTCTTCTCCCTTAACCCTGTCTTTATTTCTTTAAGTCCCAGATTCATTCTTCGAAAAATGATAAGATATGCAAAGTAGCTGTGAAGATGAAACAGACAGAGCACCAGGCCTGGCCCATAGCTTATGATTCATAAACTCATAGCCTTTCTATTCTTCCCTAAGGACTATGTTATGTTTCTGCAGTATCTTCCTCTCCATCTAGTGTGGAAAATATTTTTGAGTGCAGTTGTTATTCTTGAGAGTGTAAGCAAAGGCCACGCTGCTATACTGTGTCCTACTTTATAATGGGCAGATTATACTTTTGCTTGATTTTTCAGGACAGGGAGGGTCTAAACCCTTGAGTAGGGATGACCGGATGTGATGTTCCTTCCCCTGGAGAAGCACTGCAGAGTGCTCCAAAATTATAAATGCCAGAATGAGAGGGTCCTGGGGATGAACCAATCCAATTGTCCCAGATCCCTGCATACATATAGCCTGGTAGAGCGCTGCGCTGCAGTCTCTGAGGTCCCGAGTTCAATTCCCAGCACCGCAAAAATGGGAGAAGGGCCTGGCAATCCACTCCCAAGGCAATCCCGAAGAACTCAGCCATTGAAAACCCTATGAGGGTCGCTATGAGTCGGATACCGACTCGACGGCACCTAACAACAACAACAACAAAAGGGGATAAGCTGTGACAGGGACCCACCCCAGTGAGCAGACTCAAGCCATCACCAATGTTGTGAAGAAAGAAACAAGAGCAAAGCAGCGAAGGGCCCTGAGACGTTGATGCTTCCTCCAGACAAAAATGAGGGAATCCTGAAATAGTTTGAACTTCTGAAAAGAACAGTGCCATGGCTATCAGGCCTATGAAGCTGATAACCATACTGAGCGAGAATGGCAGCCTTTCCCTCCTTGACACAAGGCCAGAAGAGGGCTTCCAGAGGCACAGTCAGCCCTCTAATCACCCCAGACAGAGCCACTTCTACTAGGCAGGCCTCTCGGAAAACAGAGGGCAGAGAACTCAACGCATATGAAACGTTGATTGTGTTTGGTTTTATCAGAAGCAGCCTAAAGTACAATGCATGTGCATACACAAGTGCTATAAAATTAGTGTAGACAGCTAGCAAATCATTAATATGCAGCCGTAATGGTCTCCAAATAGCACTCTGGGGGGACCACAGAACGAAGAGGTTCCCCAGACTTGGTTTCGGTTTTGTCATGACCTGAATTCATCCTCGTAAGAAAGAAGGGAGGTGAGGTAGAGAAAAAAGAAAAAGCCATATAGATGCTGCCATAACATCTTCTATCCCCCTTTCCCTGTTTTCTAGCCCCAAGGAGAACCAACAAAGAACAAGCCTCTGCCTGCAAGTCATCCCCCCAAATCAGACAGACGCCAAATGAGCAGTGGGCACACGAGGCGGTGCCCAGCACGGGATAATTGTGCCATAAATATAATTAAAGTCAGCAGGAAGACCATTACTGGAGGAAACCAAACTTAAAAAAAAATTAGTACTAGTGAAGAAAATATCATACATTCTTTTTATTTCAGTCTAATTTTGTTTACATGATTCATACAGTTTCCAAGAGCATCCCTGGAGAACATTAGGCTGGCACCACATGCATAAACATTCATATATAACATGTAAATTAGAAACAATCTCAGGATTTATATAGAAATTACAGCCACTTCTAGCAAATTAATTCAATGACAGAAAAAGGGTTACTGTCTCTCTTCAAATCAAGCAGGGGAAATATTGGGCAAAGCAGATTTATTTATTCAAGATGTTTATTCCTTGCCAGGAGCCGATGTCCCTTTGGCCTGGATATTTCCATTTTTTTTATTGGATATGTATTGGTGATTGAATTTACTTTGAATACAGGAGCAGTCAATGAGGGCCATAATGGGCTGTTTTAAGTGATAGCATTGCTAATATAGTCATAAAGTCGATTAGGCTAGAAGAGTTTTCTGTAGAGAAATGATGGAAGGAAGCAAATTGCTCAGGTTAAAATATTCAAGATTTTTGAATCGGAGAGCTGCAAGGCCCCAGGCATGCGATTTAACCACTTTGTAGATGAAGAAACTAAGCCCACAAAAAGATGTGGTATGATCAAGAAAACAAAGTAAATGATTTACAAAGTCTCACCAGAAACTGGGTCTTCTCTCCCATATTTGACTAGAAGGAGTAAGTGATATTTGAGTTCGTCTTCTTGTAGGAGTTCGCTGTTGGGGACTGTGTTCGACGGGTTGTCAAAATGTCCCCAGTTCTGCACCTTCCCTATATTCATGCTCTTTTCACTGTGACCTTACAGTGTTTGACTGGGGCAGGGTGTTGGAACTTATTTTGGCCAATAGACCACAGGGAAGTGCCAGTTCTGAGTGTGAACTTGGAGCAGCTGAGCATGTCCCACTGCACTTTCCCTTGCTGGCCATGAGAACATGCTTGGGCTAGCCTGCTGGAGGAATGGGAGAGACACACAGAGAGGCTTGCTAAATAGTGCATATATCCAGGACATACTTCTATTCAAACATTACTTGTTATTTGAAATCCTAATTTACATGAGTGTCCTATATTTCATGTGTCACCTCCACACATGGAACAGAGCCCAGATTACACCACTCTGCAGTCATCAGCCAACCCCCTAAAAATATGACAAAGCCAAACCAAGATTGTTAGTTAGGTAGGTAGTTATCAGCAGGCCATGGAGGAAGAGAGGATTAAAAATGGCTCCCACTTTCAGCCATGACCTGGGACAGGACCTCTCATGACATTGGAAAGAAGATCTTTAGGTAACATCTGGGTGCTGTTTTAATGGGCTCCACACCCTAACCAAGATTAATGCCTGCTTGAGTCCTCAAGTTATGACCAAAGACTGACCATTCCAAAGTATCTGCCTAGGGCCCATTCTTTTGAAATATACCAAATAAATCTATGAATCCATTTTACAAAACAAAGACTCCAGGCTCCACCACAAAAAGATTACTAAATACTAGGCTTTCCTTCGGCCTGTCCAGGAAAGGCCAAGCTTGAGTTTGGCATACAGGGCTGGTGTCACACTGGACAGACCACTCTGTTACTCTGTGTTCAATAAAATTGGTGGGAAAACAAAGATTGCGGCACCCCTGATCTCTTAGGGTGTTCACCTTGTCTGTCTATCCAACGTGTTGTTCCTTCTATGAGAAGCTTGCTTAACTTTTCTCTTGGTTTCTCTTTTTCTTTGCTTGAGAAAGCATCCTAACCTTAGGTTGTTTCACCCCAAGAACTGAGGTTTCTCCAGGATTTTCCAGCTGTCTAAGTTTTCACCAGTAATTATTCCTTAAGGCTGGAACTATCACTTTACAATGAACTTTGCTTATATTCTGCTCTAGACTCTTTGTATCTTGTCAGAATTCTTTGCAATGGAGATCACAAGGACAGAAGTATTGCTGTTGTCCTCCTGGTAACACCATTTCCCCAGGTCTGATCCCTGGTAACAAGATCAGCAGATGTATAATCAGCTCACAACCGACAACAACTACATAAGTGAGCCAAATGGGGCCATCTGAATGGCCTTACACTCATGCACAAAAATAAATATTTATTGGGACAGGACACTGAGGTTTGGTGGTTGTTATACAGTATTGTAAGGCAGCAGCTATCTAACATAGGGGCACTAAGTAAAAAAATTGTTGCAGAAAAAGGAATTAGATTGGACTTTAGATCAGTGTGGTCTAACTGTTGTGATGTCCTCTATGTATTTCATGCAGAAATATTAAGAAATAAATATTTTGACATACTTTCTGAGGCTAGAGAATCCAGAATAAATATGCCCAACAGAATCCCTTGTGCCTATTTCTCTCTTTCTGAGGTCTTACTGCTGTTGTTATGTTTTATTTTAAATAACCCAGTTTGAGGTATGTCTTTGCTAGAAAAGAAGAAGCTGGAATGAGACAATGGCTCTTTTTTGCTTCCTCCAGCCTGTTCATGCGGGCTGGGACTTAGCTCAGTTGGTAGGGCACCGCTCTGCAGTCTCTGAGGTCCCGAGTTGATTCCTAGCACTGCAAAAATGGGAGAAGGACATGTCAATCCACTCCATAGGCAACCCCCAAACAACCAGCCACTGAAAACCCTATGAGGGTGGCTATGAGTCAGAAACGACTCTAGGGCACCTAACAACAACAACAACAACAGCCCTTTCATGTATTCTCTCCAGATTTGTGTACTTTTTGTGCTGTGTCTTCATGTACCTCCTTTTTTACTCTTCACAAAGGTGGATGATTGAAGTGGAGTTTCATCTCAAAGCCCAGTAAATGTGCTCCATCTCCACTCATGGCTACATTTTCAAGAGCCCAGCTTCATCTCCCTTGTACCATATAGCTTGGCCTTCTGTGATATGTATTTTTCAAAGTACTTTCACAATTGTTACTACTCTAACTCCTCACCATCTCCCTGTGGGAACAACTGGGCTAGACGTTGTTATCTTCCTTTTGCAAATGAGGAAATTAAGGCTCAGAGAGTTCAAGTAATTTTCCCAAGGTAATATAGCCAGGCTAATAAGCAGAATAAAACCAGAGCCCAGATTCTTGTTTCCTAAGCTTGAACTTCTGGTATGCTCTGCTATCTCCATCCCTGGGCTTTGGCCAATTGACCTTGTAGCCAGGTGTTTGAAGGGTACCTGAATAATGCTTCTGTCTAAGAGTGACTCAAGGGGAAACAAGGCCTTCTTAAAGAGGCTGTTAGAAATCCCCAGACCTCCACTTAAGCAGGCTTTAGAGCAGATGACTGAAGACTGTATAAATGCTTTCACCTTGTAACAGTCTCAGCCTCCAGGACAGACTCCTACATTGTAGACAAATCACTCCATATATCTGTGTTAAAATCATGTTATGGTCTTTTAAAGGTATGTTTTCCGATGTAATGCTCTGCAAGGAGGCATGGTTCATTTAAAAGCAGGGCTGTGTGCAGGTTGCTAGAAGCAAACAGTTAAATACAGACGAAGGGAAAAATACCAGGATATTATTTTGGGAAACGTCTTTTTCTCTGAATATATGAGGCAAAGGCATAAGCTGCCCACTTAAATGTGGTTTTTGTCTTGGTTCTTTGCTTCATCTGGATTCTGGAAGATCACTGAGTGATACTATTATTGGTCTTAGTGTGAAAAATTACCCTTATTTGCCTTTTACTGGGTGCTTTCTTGCAACATGGGACATTCAATGCTAACACTACGTCAGCCCCAGTCAATGCCTGGTCATCCTGTCTGGTCCCTTATAGCACCCTTTGAGGGAGCTGCAGGACAACCCCCTACCCCTCCAAGAGACAACTCCTGTCTCCCCCCTCATTTGTGTTACACACCAGATTCCTGGCACAGAGGAATGAGGCAAGAAGGGTATGCTGAAATTATGAAAGAAAGAATAGCTTTCTCTGGCTTCCAGAACTGGGCTGCACCAACCAGGAACAAGATAGCTCGAGAATTAGGAAACCTACTCAGTTATTAACTTGTGTGTTAACTTTTGATATGTCACTAATTTGCTGTGCCTCGATTTACCTATCAGTAAAGAGGGGCAGAGACTAAAGTTATCTTCCCCTTCCTCACTCTCTCTCTGCCTCTCTCTCTCTCTCTCTCACTGCAGTACCTAGGAGTTGACCCTAGGGACTCGCTCATGCTTTTCAAGTGCTCTATCATTGAGCTGCACCCTCAGCCAATTTTTTACTCTTTTATCTTGAGTCACAGGCTACCTCTGGCCTCAAACTTGCAATCCTCCTGCCTCTGCCTCCTGAGTGGCTGGGATTACAGGTATGAGCCACTGCATCTGACCATGACTAAAATTCTCTAAGTTCCCTTATTCACCATGTATTTTAAAGCTTTACTGTATAGGGGCCAATATACTGCCTCTACCCCGTTCCAACTCATTTTATTCTGATCCTCTAGCATCCTCTCACCAAACCATCTTGGAAGTCTCTATTTAAGCTCAGTCCAAATGCTGAAGCCCAGCTCAGGGTCAGACATGAAGTAAAATCTCAAAGTTCTTTCTCCATAGTAGACCCTTTAGCTCAATGGTATCCAGAGCAATTTTCTACAATGATGGAAATGCTTTATATTTGTACTGTCCAATGTAGGAGTGACTAGCTGTATGTGACTATTCAAATTTAAATTAAATGAGATTGAAAATTCAATTTCTGAATCACAATAGCTGCATCTCAAGTACTCAACATGCATGTGTAGTTAATGGCTACCATATTGGGCAGTGCTGATCTAGAACATTTCCATCATGCCAGGTGTGGTGGCGCATGCCTATAATCCCAACAGCTTGGAAGGTGGAGGCAGGAGGATCGCAAGTTCGAGACCAGGGGCAGTCTGTGTAACTTAGCGAGACCCTGTCTCAAAAAAAAAAAAAAAAAAAAACAAGTAAAAAAATGGCCTGAGGATGCAGCTCAGTGGTGTGGCACTTGCAGAACATGAGAGAGGCCCTGGATTCAACCCCCAGGACTGAAAAAAAAAAAAAAAAAGAACATTTCCATTATCACAAAGCATTCTATTGCAGAGCACAGATTTTTTTTGAGCATTTTCTCCATACCCTGGGAGGTATCCAGAGTAGAAAAAAGAGGACAAAGGCAGGAAATGGGAAGGATAATGGCCTTAGTCACTAGCAGACTTTATCCATTGGCATGGAATCATGGGAATGATGTCAATTTACTCCCATGATTGAAATTTCGTGTTAGCTCTATTTTCATGTAGATTACAGGACATTTGCACACATGTGCATTTGTTTCCCAGAGCCTGCTGCAGTGCATCTTTCTTTTAGGAGGAGATGACTGGGGTATAAGGATGTATGAGACTTAGCCAACTTTCCTGGGAGGAAGGTTCTGCTCTATTACCCTATTGCCTCCAGAGGGGGATTCTAAGCCTTAAAGACATCACACAATTTGTGGGAGAGCGAAGGCTTACGAAGAGCTTGCCAGGCACCCAGGGTTTTCTGTTGTAGGATGATTGTCTCCACTGTTGTAAGCTGCCACTGGCTCTGTCATTAATACCTCCCTCCTGGGTCACCAGACCCAGAATTCTGTTTCTGTCCTTGATGATTACATTAGTCAGTCTTGCCACACTGTGACAAATACCTGAGATAAACAATTTAAGGGAAGAAAGATTTATGTTGGCTCATGGGTTCAGATGTTTCAGTCCATGGTCGTCCAATTGCTTTGTGCTTCTGGGCCTGGGGTGAGGCAGACATCATGGTGGATGGATGCAGTGTAGCAGAGATGCTCACCTCACGGTGGCTGGGGAGCAGAGAGGTGTAACAAGAAGGGGCCAGGACCAAAATATACCCTTCAAATGTACTTCCCAGAAACCCGCTTCCTCCAATTAGGCCCCACCTTGCACAATTCCACTACTTCCCAATAACCTATTCCAATTTTGAACCCAATAATGGATTAATCCATTGAGTAGGTCAGAGGCCTTATGATCTAATCATCAATGTGCTTTACTAATCTCCTTGTCATTGTTAGGTGCCATTGAGTTACATCTGACTCATTGTGACCTTATGTACAACAGAAGGAAACAGTACTCAACAGTGTGCCATGTCCAGCACTATATCAGTGCTTCTCTGCTATTCACAGGGTTTTCAATGGCCAACTATTTTGGGAGTGGGCAGCCAAGACTTTCTCCCATTTTTGTGGTGCTGGGGATCAAACCCAGGGCCTCAGAGACCGCAGAGAAGCACTCTACCAACTGAGGTAAACCTCCCAGGAGTCTTTCAATCCAATCAAGTTAACAATCAAGATTAAAAATCACAGTGATCATCCAAATCCTCAGCAAGGTGCTAAGAGAGGCCCTTATTCTTCACACATACATTACCTCACCTTCTTCCATTACCAGCTCCATCCTTTATTAAAAAATGAAACTGCAGTCCACTCTTTCTATACTCATTCATTCCAAAGCTATTTGTTGGGTGCTTGTTTTGGGCATGGTGCTAATCCTATACCAACCAACCAACCAACCAAAACTCAAGCAAAGCAAGCATTTAAAAAGGCTTACATATGACATGAGGGCTGGGATTTAGCTCAGTTGGTAGAGCACTGCTCTGCAGTCTCTGAGGTCTCAAGTTCGAATCCCAGAACAGCAAAAATGGGAGAAGGATGTGGCAATCCACTCTCAAGGCAATCCTGAAAACAATAAGCCATTGAAAACCCTATAAGGGTTGCTATAAGCCGGATACGACTCGATGGCACCTAACAACAACAACAATTGAATTACTTTGTTGGGAGAAGGACCTGGCACCTCACTCCCAAAAAACAATCAGCCATTGAAAACCCTAGGAATAGCAGAGAAGTACTAACAATAGTGTTTTGCCTGTTGTATGTAGGGTCGCTATGAGTCAGATACCCACTCGATGGCACCTAACAACAACAACAAATATGACAAGTGACTTCAGCAAAATGGCAGAATGAAAAGCCCCAGCCTCTTATGTCTCCATGGAAAACACTGTTTTGCCAACAATATATAGGCCAAACTGCCTTCATGAGAACTCCTACACAGGCTTATAATACTCTGTTTTCTAGACAAAGGGAATCTCTAGTTATTTAGTCGGGCTGGGATTTAGCTCAGTGGGTAGAGCACTGCACTACAGTCTCTGAGGTCCCGAGTTCAATTCCCAGCACCACAAAAATGGGAGAAGGGCTTGGCAATCCACTCCCAAGGCAATCCTGAAGCACTCAGCCATTGAAAACCCTATGTGGGTAGCTATGAGTCGGATACCGACTTGACGGCACCTAACAACAACAACAACAAAGTTATTTAGTCAAACAGGCTACCTATCACTGATAGACTTAGAAAAAAAAAGAAAAAAGCCACAACTTTTGATTGTGTTCTATATGACAGGCACTAAGAGCTTTATGAATATTCATGTAATTTTCACCCCAGTCCCAGAAAGTGGTGGGTACTATAATTATTCTCATCATATTGATGAGGGAAATTAGGCAGGGAAAGGCTATGAAATTCACCTAGGGCCACACGGGTGGACAGTGGCTAAACTAGCACACCAGGCAGCCTGGCTCCTGTGCCTGCTCTCTTCACTGCTCTTAAAATTGGAAGTTGGCACAGTTTGGGTGTGTTCCTGAGCTGCTCAGATGCTTGACTTACGCTGACTTAGGGATCTGCCTTTCAAAACAAAGCTGTGCTCTTGAAAGGGGTAATTGAATTCACCCGGCCTTAGCTCTTGATGTAATAAACAGAAGATGGAGGAAAGAAGCTGATTTCAGTTTTGGCTATCTTTGATCCTAACTCTTGATAGATTTTAACAGCCAAAAAATCAGAATGACCAATTAAAGGAGGCAATGGGCAATGGTTTGGTGAGATCTTTTAAAACTGGTATTGTGAGGTCAAAATATATCCCAGAGTTTAAATTTTGCTATTTTTAAAAATTCCTAATTGTTGCATGAACTCATTGTTCCGTGTAATCTCAGTCTGTCATGACTGGTGGCAGGTGCTGGATATGCAGTGCTATAGCACTTACCTAAGTGCAGGTACATGCTTCTTGAGGTCACATATGACCCCACAATACCAATTATGTAGGTTACTTGTTATTTGTGTTACTTTTTATTTTTGCTTTTTCCCCCCAGTGGTATGTAAGAAAAATGTCATGTCCAATAGTGATAAGGCTATTACTATTGATGAGACCGTAAACTTGAAATAAAGGAATTTTACAACAGTATTAAAGGAGGAGTTGATGCATTAGAAAAGTGCAAATTATTCTGTCTCTTATTCAATGTCACTCATGTGACCAAAAAAGACCATAAATATACTTAAAAATGTAGTCTCTGCTCAAAATTTATTTGTAATGTCCATTCCAGTACAAATATTATATGTTAACTGTGGACTAAATATGGTTCCTATTTTCTATAATGAGTTGATTTTGCATGCCACTTTCCATATTTTATGAGTGACCTCATAAAAATTGTTGATGTTATAATTTAAAAGATGTCTACATTATAAAATAAAAAAAGAAATGTTATGTTAGTTTTCATTTGATTTTATTGTAGTTTTTCAAACAAATTAGAATTTTTAAAGAGCCTTAAAAAGTTTAATTTTTTGAGAATTGGTACACAACTAAATGTTAGTCACTTTTAAAAGGTGTCTTAATTCATATAACAACACAATTAGAGAATAAAAACAAATGTCTTAAATAATGAAAGGTTTTTCATTTGGGGGTATTGGATGATCCCATGATACTGATGATAATGATGTCAATTAATTTGACAACACTAGTTAAGGGTTAAGAATAAGTCTCTCTCACAAATGTAATCATCTAGGTCTCAAATTTCACCATCTTTGTACGTAGAAACAGGGGTTACTTTACACTACAAGCATTTCTATAACAATAATTCAAACACTCTAATACACCAATAAACAAATAGGCAGACCTAGTTATAGACAATTAGGGCTTCTTAGATTTTAAGTGAAGATTTGGAAAACATATAATTAATGCTTAATATTTGGGGAAAAATAGACAAAATTGAGTACCTTTTTTGAGAGGAAGGATTCCTCTGATTTGGAACAGTATTGCTCATAATCAGCTAGCAAGGTATCAAAGGTCTCCCTTCTTATGTGCTGCAGAGTTGCACCATAAGGATGCATGTGCCAAGATTTAGTTTGCTTGTAGACAACAGGGCATCAATTTTGATGTAAGAACCTAGAAATTTTCCTATGCGATTTTTTTCCCAAAAGACTTGATGCCTTCCTAAAAGAAACTACATGAAGATGAGCCAGACGTTTTTTGAAAGATCAAATGTTTGTCATCACCTGTAATGGAGCAAATATAATTAATTTTCCCAGTGTAATGAAACTATATAATTAGAATGGGTTGAGCATTTGTCAGAATTTGCGAACACTGGACCAGCAAATGGAAATACTTTCTTTATTTTTATTTTTGGCTCTTCTTTTATTTTGGAGTTTGTGTGAAATATAGAGAGGAAGTGAGCCCATCTGTTTCTGATACTTCCAAGCTTGAAGTATCAGAATGTTTTGAAGCAGTCATTTGAAGTCTAGTGTGCCTCAAAGTATTTTCCATAAGCTCGAAGCCTTTTCCTTTACTGATGGGAAGTTTGTTTTCACGACATTTGAGGGTCAGTTTGACACTCAGAACTGAGAGGTGTAAGTGGTCAATTTCTTAAGTTTCACTGTTTTAAATCGATTTTTGTTGACTTACCTACAGGGAGAAAATATAAAGAGAGACAAAAATGAATGGACTTATAGTTTATTCTTATTTCTTACATTATGGTTCATGTCCTCTTAATTTTCCATGATCATTTCCCTGCCCCAAGATACTCCTCCTTTATATTAAGAAAGAGTTACCCCAAGGGAGAGATGGATAATGGTAGATCTCCAATGGGAGGGAGGTAGCTGGAGGGTTTTCTCTGTGTAAAGGACAGGAGAAAGGAGAATGGGGTACCGCCTCTGTGACAATGAGGTACCACTGCATCAGAGGCACTTCACATTGGGACTGAGTGGGTGGGTGGGGGAGGGGTGCCAGGAGAAGATCCTTGTGGAAGGGATCAGGCCACACTACCTGGAAGAGTGCTCACGATGCTAAGCCTTCTGGAGCACTTCATCTGCTTCTCAAGCTCCACGTACCCAGGCAAAAGAGCAAAAAGCTCAGCATTCCCTTGCACTTTCTGAGCACTCCAGTACTTACTGAGGGAATTCTACTTAGCTCTAAAATTGTTTATTAAAACTGACAAAGCCCCAGTTTGGGATTCACTTTCTAGAAAATTTTCAGACATTTCCGAAGGTGATTTGTGGTGGTGCTGAACAGCATGCATAGCTGCTCAGGATGCCTGTTAGTGCTACTGGAGTCTAGAAGCAGGAATGATTCTGCTTAGCGGGCCAGAAGGCTTCCTGTCTTCTCTGTCTCTTGAGAGAACTGTGAGCTCACATTGTGCTAGGATCACATTCTTAAAATAAAAAAGATCTAAGCAGAAATCAAGGAATTGGAAGATATTAGCTTCTTTAGCTTAGCTCCCATCATCACTTTACCTGATTGATAACCAACCTTGCCTTCAGTGTCTCTTTTTCTGCCCTCCTCTCTCACTCCCTCTCCCTTGCTTCCCTTCAACTCAGCTCATCACTGAGAATGAGTGCAATATGGATTATTACATTTAACACTATACTGCAATGTGATACATCTACATACATACATGTATGTTATCTGTACATGTATATATAAAAGAGAGACATTTTGCATATGCTGTGTAAGACAATGCTTGTCAGGGACTCCAGAACCATGCATGTATGGGGCAAATATGTAGTAAAAAAGCTACCCACTAAACTGAGGAGGAAGAAGCTGGTCTGTGGGAACTTTTGCTTTCTTATTTTTTTGATTTGTAAAAAGAGGACCGTATTCCTGAGTTAACTGTTTTTTGGTTGAAAAACAAGCATCTGAAGACAAAAAACAATACAACCTTCAGAGAGAGAGAAAGAGAGAGAGAAAGAGAGAGACAGATACAGAGACAGAGACAGAGACAGAGAGAGGAAAAAGGAAGAAGAAGAGGAGGAGGAGGAGGAGGAGGAGGAGGAGGAACAGGAGGAGGAGGAGGAGAAAAAGAAATGAACAACAAAAAAAGGCTTTGAAAACAAGCAATGCCTTTCACAGGAATTTTTACCTTACAAGGTTAGTTACAGCTGCTGAGGAAGGTGTTAAGTACATATGTACTGCAGTACTATTTATGAGGTTGAAAAAGTAAATGGCTCATCATATGGAATTTGTTGAATAAATAGAGTTATGATGGTTGAAAGTAGACCAGTTAGCCAATCCAAACAATGTTGTAGATGAATCCTGGACTATGGGAATATTTCCATCATCTATCAAGGCTAATTTTAAAACTTGATCATTTACAAATATTTGAAATGCAAACTCAGAAAAAAAGATTTCAAAAATATATATCAAAAGCTGAGAAGTGGTTTTCTTTGGCTGGAGGTTAATTTTGCTTCCTTCTACTCTTTGTGCTTTGAAAATTTATTACAATGCATATATATTATTTTGGTATACACAGTTTTGAAAAATGTACAAACAGCAAACATAAAAATGACAATTCCCAATGATCAATAACTTTTTAAAATCAGGACAAGCTGATCACAGACATATTGAGTTACTGCTACATTCACACTTGGATTTGGTCATCAAGATACTGTTCATTTACTTCTAATAGTCACTCAAATAGTCTTACGAATAATACTGACATTTTGCATATACTGTGTAAGACAATGCTTGTCAGGGACTCCAGAACCATGCATGTATGGGGCAAATATGTAGTAATTTTTTTCTACATGAAATTAATTTTATAATTAAATTTAAATGAATAAAATTGCTGACTTTGAGAAGTTGAATATGACTTTGAAATGTCACTTGAACCCCCTGTCTCCATGATGTGAAGAGAGAAAATTAAGGCAATTTTCAATATATAGTCTGATCTTAAAAAAAAAAAAAAACTTGTTCATTTTATATTTCTTCAGAAAGCTGGTATTCTGGCACTATTTTTTATTTTATATATATGCCAGTGAAAGTTCAATTTCATAACTGTTTGGCAACCTTTTAGAAACAGCTACAGAATACATGATCCTTAAACACAGTAACCTAGTAAAACTACTCAGTTTTTCTGTCTATTTTCATCAATTATTGCACTCTGGTCACAAAACACTCCTTGTTTCCATGAAAAATATTTTCTATACATACGTAATATAGTATGATGTCTCTCCAATAGCGAATTCTTGGTGTTAAATTTTTAAATATCCTCATGGTGAAAGAAACCTGAAATAAACAAAACAACCCCCCCCCACACTGGGTTCTTAATTTCCTTCTTGTGGATGGTATTTGTCCACAAAGGCAAATGAAGTCTTTAAAATGTATATAAACAAGCAGCTTCCAGCTGTGAGCACGTAATTAGTCAATCTGTTCTTATTCAGAGAGATTTGTAAAATGCCACTGTATATTCCTATTTAATTTTTGGATCCTTGTATCTATAAAAACCAGTGGCTCAAACTGTTGCTCTTCTATGGAACATACCAAATTTTCATGTCTTTTTTTTTTTCTTATAAAACCACATGAAAAAACTGATAAAATTATCCATTTCACATAATTCATAAGCTTAAGTATAATAACATGGAACACAGCTTTAGACTTCCTCAGAGTTGGCAATTTAGTTTATATGTTTAGAACATGGTTCGAGTCTATCATTTGAACCTTGCTTAAATATGTTAGAGTTAGTTATTACTGTAAACTAAAGGAAATCAAGATGTAAAAACATTTCTTTCCACAAACGTCTGCCACCACAATGAAATAATTTGTCTCAGACATTCACAAGGTATGTGATATAAAGAGTGTATTGCTGAGTTTATGATTTAATGGTAAACAGGGCTGTTCGCTTTGTTACTGGAAATGTAATACCTAGATAGGAAAGAAGTAAATAGGGAAGACTGTAAAATGAAATGATGAGATATGTACTTTTGCTCAATTTAGAGGCCACAAACATAGCTAATTATGCATTTTGTTAAATAACTTGCTTGATGATACTCTTAATTACATGTCCTTTGTGGCTTGCTGGTATGCTCAGGTGCTATTAATAAAAATCAGTATTCCTATAAGTGCGACTAGATTGGAAGCAGATGCTGTTAGTAAAACATAATTGGGCTAGAGGAAAAATTTTGCAATTTGAAAGCAGACTAATGTCTTTAATGTGTTGGTTTGATGTGATCATGCATTCTTGCAGGATTTAAAACAAGAATAATCAACAAATGCATCTTAAGAGGAATAGAAAGTACAGTGTAGGGAAAGAGCATTTTTGTAAAGCTCAGGAAAAATGTATGAACAATACTGGAATTGCTAGCGTATGTTATAGAAGATAAGGTAATGTGAGAAAAACTCTCAAATTAGCCTCTGCTAGATAACAATATTAAAGTGTAACTTCTAACTAATTTTTTTAAATATGGAAAAAGGTAAATTAATTTTGAGCATTTGAAATCAAAAATTCTCATTATATTTACAAAGGATAATACTGTAATTTCAAATACAAATAAGTGATAATTGGAAATCATTTTTACAGATAGATCCTGATTATATTTTGCTTCTATTTTTGGCAGTTTGAAGTGATTATTTCATGAACATGCACTTCTCTATAGTAAAATGAAGTTTTTAAAATAAAAATGTAGTAAATCTATGAATCTTTACAAAATCTTTACTTCAAAGAAGAAAATAAGAGCAAAATAAATCTGATCTTTGAAAAGTAAGTTCTTAATATGAAGCCCAATCTCAATTTGTAACAAAACAAAACAAAAGAACAATTCTACTACTAGTACCTAGAAAAAGGTGGGAAGGAAATACAAGGAAAAGATTCAATTCTTGATTGTGACAAT
>VMDO01000588.1:0-60274 GCA_007922755.1 Pedetes capensis | reverse complement strand
TCCTTTCTTCCTTCCTTCCTTCCTTCCCTCTTTCTTCTCTTTCTTTCTCTCTTCTCTGTCTTTCTTTCAAGACAAGGTTTCATTAGGCTTTATGTAGCCCAGGCTGGCCTTGATCTCACAATTACCCTGCCTTCTCCTCAAGAACTGGGATTACAGGAATAGGCCACTATGCCTGGTCTCCAAAGCTTATTAAAACATCACTAACACAGTCTTATAGAGCTAACTCCTAAAATTGATTAACATGAAAATATAAATTTTTGTCAGGAGGTTGTAAAGTTAACTATAATTACTAAGAATCAAGTGTACAAAAGTGCTAATATTTTATTACTCTACCTTACCTAGGGTTCAATTTCAAATCGCAGTTTTGACAAATTATCAACTGACATACTTCTTGGATTCAGGCGGACATATATTATTTTAATTGTTTGGAATATTATAGGCATTAACATATTTTAAACACTACACTTGTTAGCAATGGCATAATATTTGTGAATATATTTTCATGGAGAAGTCATAAAATAATGCCTCAAGCCACTTATTTTTAAGACTGAAAGATTAAGTATGACTTGAGTTTAATGTAATAAACACATTAATGTAAATCCAAAAAGACAGTAATTAAACACATTTTCCTATTTTTATTACACACCAGAAAATGTTCTGAAGAGAAAGACCACATTGATCTGCAAGAAAACTTTTCTTTCCCCCTTGATCTTAAACTTCGCACGACTATGCACCAGGGAGAGTAAAAAACGAATTTTTACTAATGCAGAAATCCTTTGGAAAACCATTCATTTCTGCGCCAGAGAATCAGCAATTACAGAGTAGGGAAGGTGTTTTCCAAGCAGGAGATAAAGACGGCATTTTGCGGTGTGTATGGGATGCTATGGTTTTTGCGATGAATTTTAATTTAATTTCTGTTTAAAGCCACGGAAGCCTCCCGATAGAAACCAACACTTTTTTTCATCAAAGGGACTTGTTGACTACTCGGATTTTAAAGTGTAATCTAAATTGAGGAATAAACAGGCTGAACTTTTATTTTGGAGCCAACAAGCTACTATAATTACTTTTCTCAAAGCTGTAGAAATGTTACCTAAAATAAACTAACAGCTGCCGTTTCAAGACTCAGACTTCTGGATTTCGGTTCATCCTCTGATTTTCCAGTTATTTGCCACCTGACATCTTTCAAAACTTCTGAAAAGGTAAATCTAAGTTTAGTTGGATATAAAGCAGAAAGGAAATTTTCGTAAGAAAAAAGAACCAAATAAATCACAAGAATAATTTTCTTATTTAAAAAATGCCAACTGAGTATCCCCGGGGCTTTTTACTGTTGGAAAGAGTTTTTAACACTTGCATCATTCACAAGCAATTCATGAACGCTTTGCCCGAAAGAATTTTCCATCTTCTCTGGTTTTTACACATTTCCACTCAACTAAGTTAGTGGAAAATTAGGGACACAGGGAATTCATAAAAGAAAAAATAAATTCTAACGACGGAGAAATGTATTACAAAAAAAATTTCTCCCTAAAGGGCCTGCAGTTGGGAACCTTATGCAGATTAAAAGGAAATTAATTTTTTGATGGGGGGATATATCGGTAGTCTCTAAACATTCCATGGTACAACCCTGAACAAATTCCAGAAATAAGCGAAAAGATGCATTTAGAAGTATGTAATGCAGCGCGACTTAAAACGATTCGTTTCAGAAAACCTTTTGCTTCTTTCAGGACTGTAGCGAAAATCGGGCGAGGCTGGTAGGGACCGCCCGCGACCCGCCCACACCCCCCAGGCAGAGGGGCCGACACCCACTTCTCGAATTACGACGTGGACCCTGAATGCCCGCCCACTTTTATGCAAAATAACACGCCCTGTTTTCATTAATCCAGCCAATGACCAAACGGCACCCTACCGGAGGGAGGTGGAGCGCCTAGGCAAACCCACCCCACACTTCACACATCTCCGCCTCTTCCTTGTGTCAACTCGCCCGCTAACGGCTCCTCCTGGATTTGGGCGGAGAGAGAAACGCCCACGTTCTCTCATTTACATACAGCCATACTATTGGCTTAGGCTAGGGGGAGGACGAAGGCACGAGGGGCGGGGAGCTTGTCAAAGTAAGCGTTGGACATTGGTTTAGCCAGCAAGATGACGTAAAGAAGGCTACGTAAGGAAGTGAGAAAGCAAGGCAAAACGCGGCTCCTCCCTCTTTCTCCACCTCTGTGTGAGCAGCCCAATGAAAGATGAGCCTGTGCTGCGCTTTTCTTAGACATTTAAATGACAAATCTAGAAATCTAGCTCTTTAAATATTTATAAAGAGGCGGGGAGGTATGAGGTGTCTCCCGGAAGCGTTTCTCATTGGCTGGTTTTTTCAAGCAAGTGTTAGCTTTCGGAAATGTGCAGACACCCCTAGATCAATTAAATGATTATGTTTCGTGCTATTTTTTTCTTCCTCCAAAAGCACCCCACCATATACACCTATTTTTCCTCAGTAATTGATTGCATGTGTGGTCTGAGAGGCTCAGCACTGTCACTATTTCACTGTCAATATATTTTCTTTTCTGTATCTCAAGTTCTATTTTCATCAATTTTTAAAATGCAAAGTTCTGGGACAGATGGAAACAATTAGAACCTCCGCTCTGCTGATGTGTATAATCTTATTAGTTTAATGGGTCACAGGGCGCAGGACCTATTTCCTATGGATCAAAGTGAAAACAAACACGGTTAGTATCCCATTTTGTTTTAGAACCACATCGGATCGGGTTCCTTCTGTCGGCCGTGGTAATGACAATATTAAGAGAGCTTGAAGTGCCTTTAAGTTTGGAGAGAAAATGGAGTCATGAAATATTCTAGTTTAAAAATTCATTAATGCCAGTTAACGGTTGCATGGTCCCTCTGCTGTCTTGAGTTTATCACAACAGCATGGCTATTAAAGGACGTCAGTATAGCTTGCTTTGATCTATTGCCTTAATGCAAGCGAAAAATCGTGCCTAGTTCGCTACTAATTATGCAGCTTCTCAGATTTCTTTTATTCAGGTTCAATGTAGACTTCCGAGATCATGGTGTAATTTACAACTATGGTTTCTTAATGATTTTTTTTCATCTGTGGATGGCGATCACAGACTTTTTTTTAGAACTCATTTATTTATTGAGACAGGATTTCCTTGTGTAGCCCAGGCTAGCCTCAAAATCGCGATCCTCCTGCCTCAACCTGCTCATGCTGGCATAACAGGCGTAAGCCACCACGCCTGGCCTGAATTTAAAAAAATTTAAAGAGTCACACAACCTGAACCCAAAATTTCGGAGCGTTCTTGAACACCTATGGACAAGTCGGCAGACTCGGTAATTGACAGTGGACCCCAGTAAAGAACTCACACCTTAAGAAAATGTTTTTCATATTTTAAGATGTGTTTGGTTGTGCTATTCCGACACAAAAATACAATCTTCTGAATACCTACTGGATTGAGCCAGGTCCTTTCTCTTCCGGGGAAAGGCACCCTTTGGAACACCCCTTCTCCATGGTAACTTCTCAAACCAATAAACTAAATGCAGCTACAGTGTGGTCCATTACCCTAGAGTGTGAAGTGATGGCGCTTGTCAAAGATGGCGGGCCCCAGTATAGACCTTTAAATATTCCTACAGATAATAAATATCTGTGCAAAGAACGGATGTAAATAATAGGTTCCTATTCGTTTAGAAACTTCTGCACTACAGAAATGAATAAACTTATTGCAGACTTGAGGAATGCCCGTAAACTTCCGTAAAGGGGATGGCGGGGCTTGGGGGGCGGGAGGGAAAGGACCGGGTCTTGAAAATTTCTCGTCTTTGGCCTGGAGGCCCGCTGCAGGGATCAAGGCACTGCGGAGCCTGCGCTTGTACCTCAGCGGGGCCTCTAGGAATGTAAATACCATGAATCTCGACAGACTAGGGCCCCGGAAAAAGTAAGCAATGGTTATTAGCAAGTCATTTTAATTTCAAAGGTTGTGGAGAATATTTGCTTTTCTTTGGCCGCTCAGGGCTGGAAGTGATAAGAGAGAAAACTATGTTCTTGTCATGCTTCCCTTGTAGGTGGGGAAGCAGGGTCATTGGATCTTGGGCTGGGCTTGCTTTCTTGGGGGAGTTTACACATGCACCCAGAGGCCAAGCCAGCATTGCACCACAGCGCTTGGGGTGCTCTCTTCCCGGTTCTGGTTGTTTAGTTCAGAAACCAAATTTAAAGCGCATGGTGCCAGTTGCAGGCAGTCACATCTGGGACAGATGTGACTACTTCAGCCAAGGCAGTGGAAATCCCTCAGATATTGCCTTCTCTTAATTTGTTCTGGAATTTCATTATTTTTGCTCCTCATCTTTATGTATCAATATAACACACAGTCTTATTTTTTCTACTTCATTTTTCTCCTGAGGTTCTCTGTGTCCTCTATATCAATGGCATTTTATTTTGGGAAAGGGATGATTTTACAGTTTGGGGGGGAAAATAATCTAATCCCCAGTACATTTTTGTCCTGGAATTTAACCCTGCTATTACACATGGATCATAGCACATTTAAACTGTCAAAATTGTATCCTTCACAGATCAACTTTAGAATTTTTTAAAAGGGTGAGCATAATCCACATGTGCATGTGTATGACAGATCATGTCAATCTCTCTTCTGTGGACATAAGAACATTTACATGTGAATCTGAGTAATTATTCATCTAGAGTAACCAATTGTACCAGGTTTGATCTTTCTGAGTAATTATTCACCTAGAGTAACCAATTGTACCAGGTTTGATCTTTCTTTTTTGGATGTACTTCTTTGTATCTAATATCCAGGGACATTAACAGCCCCCACTTCCGGTGTAGAGGAGGGACCTGAGGTCCAGCAATAGATACGTTTTTTTTTTCTTTTCTTTCCTTCTCTTTTTGTCTCCCCTCCCCCCTCCTTCTCCTCCCTCCTCCTCCTGTTCATTTTCTTCCCCTATTCCTCCTTCTTCTAAATATTTGTCCTTTTATTTTTCTTGGCCAACAGACTCCTTCAGTTATTTATTTTAGCCCAGGGGGCCCACACTGTACACTTCTTGTAAACCAGAGGAATGCGGTTGCTTCTGCTGTAATTGCGTCAGGCAGAGTGGTCTGATCCTCAGATCCCGCGTTTGCCAAGGCGCAAACTATCATTCTTAGAGGAAAGAAATCCAATCAATGCCTGTCTTGGAAGAATCTGTAAACCAAGAATCCTGTGAGTTGCAGCCTTCTAAGCGTACCTGACCACAGTCTGTCTCAGCTTTTTTGACAAGATGTTATTTTCCTAAAGAATTCTATTTTTATTGTATGTGGACATATACCATGAAGACTTGTCTCGCCTTCCTCGGCCAGTTCACTCTCTAGCCTCCTCCCTGACGGCTTTCCTCTAGAGAGGTGCAGCCTCTGGACTCCACAATAATCTTGGGTATCTGTCATTTGCAAGGCACTTGGTTCATGCCGGGGAACTTTCTGCGGAGAACAGTGGAAAGGCCTCGACCTGACTTTTACTTCCACACCACGACGGCTCCTAAGTGAGACCCGTTGGGACTGGAGGCTGACCCTTTACGGGTCCGGTCGGCTACCGCGCGTCTGCCCTTCTCTGCATGTGCCAGGACCAGCAGCGCCGCTTCCGCTCAGTCTAACGCGGAGTTTAGGCCCCGATCTAGTCAAGATCAGAGGCTGCTGGGCCCGCCCAGGTTTAAAGGGAGCTCTGCTCCCGGAAGTCACTTGACAAATCTCAGACAGGCCTTTCTAATCTTTACTGCTCAGCAGAGCTTTGCAAGCCTCTAAACACACTGTAACGTTCTTCACACCAGACAGACACACTTGATTTTTTTTTTTGAGCAGGGGTGGCGTCAGGCAGAATGGAAACTGCATCTGCACCTGGCCCCCTTCATGTTGGACCCGCATCCCTCCCAGCAGCTTTCTGAGACCCTAGACTTCTCCTGTCCTTGGACACCCGCGCATCCACCGGCCACCCAACCCCAGGAACTCTCTCTGGGAGACCACAGATGGCCATGTGCTGGAGAACCGCCCTGTACCCCTGGGGTGGGAGGCGGGACGGCACCCTAGGGAACAGGCACAACCAGCGGGGTCAGGCCGGGTGATTTATGACCCTGATCAACTTTTTAGGAAGCAGAAATTAAACGGTGGGGGATTAGGCCCGAGCTTTGAAGTTCACGGTTTTGTTTTCCTTCAACTCAGACCTGCGATCAAACAGTTCTTGGTTCCTTCCACCCGTCTCCTCCTCCTTCTTTGGTCCCTCCTCACCCCACTTCTATTCCCCAGCAACCTCTTTTGCATTTATTTTCTTAATTTCCAATAAACATATCTCGACATCAGCGACTGAGTTCTGTCCGTGATGAATGACCAGAGGCAACACACTCCCTATATCTCCGTTTTCTTGAATAGTGTTTTAAAATTGAGAGTGCAATTTAGGTTTGGAGGTCGGAGGTAGCAAATTTGTAACCATCTTTTTCTTTGACTTTTTCTCTCTTTCCTTTCAATATCCCCGCTTATTCTGTCCTCAGAGGTTTGCCCTCCCTAGCAGAGTAGACGTGTAGCCCAGGTTGGAGTGGTCAGTTTCTCTGGGTGAGCGCTAACTTCTCTCCAGGTATAGCAGGTTTTGTGCATTTTCCTCCGACTTATCCAGAAAATTCAAATCCAAACACGAAAGTCCTCCTGGGCCATTCTGCACTCTTACCTTGGCTCCCTTTATTTCCACACTCCCAGACTACCCTCCTCCCAACTGCAGGCCTGCAAGGGGAATCTGTCTCCTGAGGTTCTTTCCTGTAAGCGTCTGCTGAAAAGGCAATTTCCTTGGGGGTGTGTTTGGGGCGAGAGAAAAACAGAAACCAGGATTGTTTGGGGACCTGAAACCATCCAACTTTTATTGCATCCGCTACAAAGTCAACTAACTCTTAATGAGCATCCAAGCGGAAAAAGGCCGAGGTTTATTCTGTTCAGGCGTGTGTGTGTGTGCGTGTGCGTGTGCGTGTGTGTGTGTGTGTGTGTGTGTGTGTGTGTGTGTAGGGTGAGGACAGTTTGCCTCTTTCTCTTGAAATCACAGGTTGCAACATCATTCTAAGACGCTCCTCCCAGCCAACAGTACAAATACGAAAGTCAGTAGGCATCAGGTTTCAGCTCCTTGAGTGATCGAAGATCACTTGGCCATGAGGACCTTCGAAGTTGGCCCTGTCTACAGCTTGTAATGAAAAGGATAATCTGTCTCTAATGAAAAACAGTACCCACAAACAAATCCAGCATCCAACCGCCTTCCACCTCGCACCACTCTTCCCTAATAAGGGCCAGTGACAAATATTGCCATCCAGGTCCACCCCCAAAAAGAGGAAGCAGTAGATCTTCCTTTTAATAACTTCCCAAAGTGTTACAAATAATAAAGGGGATGTATAAATCATCGCAGGGGCGACTGAATGAGGACCACGGAAGGATTTACTCCTCTCAATCCTCGGCTTTCAACCGTGTCCTCATTGGCTGTTTCCTTGTGGTCCGCCCCTGATCCACACTCTTATTGGTTCGTCGAGTGAAGTGACGGACGGAAAAGGCGTGGGGTTGGTGGGGGCCGGAGTCCATCAGCACGCATGCGCCCTAGGGTGTGCATGTGTGATTGACAGCAAGGGGAGATGCGAGTGTGTGAGTATGGGGGAGCAGGGAGAGAGGGAGAAAGAGAGAGGGAGAAAGAGAGAATATATATATAAGAACTAGAAAATAGAAAATGTAGTGACGCGGGTGATGGTGGTGAGTGCGCGCGTTGTGGCTGCTTCTGCTGGTGGAGTGAAGTGTAGTCCTTTCTGCAGACATTTCTCTTTGAGTGAAAAGGGCTCTTGGTTGCAAACTTCGCACTCGCCCGCTCAGGAGACGGTCTGGAAGGGATTTTATTAAGCAATGTCTTCAGCAGTAGGCTAATTGGGAAGGGAGTGAAGAGAAGCAGAAAGAATGCTTTACGGTTGCTGAATAAGGTAGCTACTTAAAACCCCCAAGAAGAGATGTACTTTTAGCGCAGAGTTGATTTGTGCATTCCTTGTAAAGCACGCACGGAATCTCTTTGGTATCACAGTCCGGCCTTCCTATGCACAACACACCTCTCCCCAACCTCCTCTAAACACCACCCTGGTCCTGTGCGGTTCCCTTGTAGTCACAGCTACACAGCTATTTTAAGGGTCTTGTAACAAAGCAGATTAGGGACGAAGACAATCGGAACACTGTAATACTCCTTAACCGGAAGAAAACCAAAATAAAACAAATTGAAAAACAAAAAGAAGCAAAGAAAGGAAACAAAGAAGAAAGAAAACTAGAAAGAAACAGCAACCATGAAAACAATAGTGGCAAAGATAAAATACCAAAATAATAAAATACCATATGCCATTGAAGGAAAAGTTTGAAAATAATTTCCTAACCCAGTTAAATGTCGTAGAAGCAACACCAGTTTAGGTCAATGCTTGCTGTTAACGCCTAGTACAAAATTCTTCAGAAGCGAGTACTGGCTAAGTAGAGAGTTGGAACACTGCTCCGTTGCCCTGTTGCATCCAAATTCTTGTTTCGGAGAATTCCCTGCAGCAAAAAGTGTTAGAAAGTGTTAGGTCATTTGTTTTTACTTGCATATATTTTAGGGAGAAAACAAACGTCTTAGAGCCCTGCACATATTTTAAATTACAATAGTCCTAGAAGAATTTTGTAGCTGTCAAATCAAAGCTTCGATTTTACGAATTCCGAAATTTAAAATTGGTGATTATTTCTTCTCAGGCCCTGCTATTTTTTCTTTTTTCTTTTATGTGAATATATGAGATGAGAAATGTACAAATATTTCTGAATGCACAATTTAAAAAAGGCAGAGTGATAGAACTATTGATTGTTAAAAGCAAAATAATGTTCTTTTAAATTTCCCTTTGGTGTATTGTTTCTCACGAAGCAACGCTTTTAGCTTACCTACGTGTTGAAAGCAGTATTTCTACACTATCAAAGTCATTTGGTTATAAGCTCCACATTCACTTTTAGTTTTACAATGATCATTTATAACACGAAATTATAAGCATTCATATTCTCTTTGCATTTTATTATTCTTTTGACTACTTATTGAAAATGTAAGCAGCAAATATTACATAAAATTAGTAAGCAAGGCTTTGATAACGGCTTATTTTTAATTGAATATATTTATTTTATTTGGTAAATACATACTTGAATTAACTTTAAAACAATGAGCAAAATAATGCTTTTCTTTCGTTTTTCTAGAACAAAAGTGAATTTTCATTTTTCTCCGTCTGAATCTTTCTCTTCTAGTTGCCACAGCCAACTGACAAGCTCTCCCTAGCCTGCAGACTAGTATGCAAATTTAGGATGATTGACACCTCCAGTAAAAACCAATCACGCTAGAGTAGGTTGCTGATTGGCTGGCAAGCATTTGACGTAAAACTGACGGTTCAAAAACCTAACATCCAATCAAAGCAATTCATGCAAATAAAGGAGGGAATCACGTTACCAGAGGCCGGAGAGATTTGAGTACGCCCCCACGTGTTTAGTCGTGGGTATTGTGACAGAGACATCTTCAAGGCCTGATTAAATAACGCTACAAAAAGTTCAACTCTACAGCTCGCTTTAGCCTTTCTCAAACTTCTTGTCAGTGAAATATAGATTATTTAAGAAAAATCCCCAAGAATTATGTGGTGCACATGCACGATAGTTCATTTAAAAATGTACCTGTAGACTTCCAGGACACAGAATTTCCCTATTTCCCGCCAACACAGGGAATCTCTAACTTTAAATTAGCCCTGAAAAGAAGGCTATTTCCCTCCTTGGTTTCAAAAGCATGAGTCTCACAGAGCCTTTCCCTGGAGAACTCTGGGCACGGATGGTCAGTAAATTTAGCTTTTTCAACGAAATTCCATATGTTACCGCCAGATGGCATAAGGATCCTCTTACTCTTCGCCTTCCACGCCACCCGTATTCTGCAAGTAATTTAGAAAAATTGAAAACCTAACACTTATTATATTTTATAACTAAGTGAAGTGAGAACATAGTTGTACTATTAAGAAGCTACATATTACAAAAATGAGCTTTGTTGGTTGTTGCATTAATGTGAAACTTCCTCTTGAGATTTTGCCCAGGAAAGTTTGCGAGCAGAATACTCATCCAGTGAAAGCATATGCAAAAACTTTTCGTTAAAGCAAACGTAAGGGTGTGAAGTAGCTGCTTTTCTGAGGAAGGTGTTTTCAGGGCTCCCAGGCTTCTTAGGAATTAAAGTGCGATTGAGGGGGAAGCTTAATTTCCCACCAAACGGTTTTCCCGCGAGTCCTGGGGCCGAGGTTGCATTGCTGCTTTCGGAAGGAGTTGCTGTTACCGCAGCGTGGCTTATTTAGGGGGTCATTTTGGCGTCCTGGTTATAGATAGGAAAGACTTTTCAAATCGCTTTAGTAAGGGTAGCGCCTTTGTTATTCCAACTTTAGCTAGGAATTAAAGAGTGAAACCCTGGGAAAGTGTTGATCTCGTTTTCTCCTTTGCCTCGCTTTATGCGTATATCTGTTTTTCTGTTTGGATTTATCAGGATGAGAGGGGTTCGTGCTGCCATCACCTGAAGGCTAGACTAAGGGCTAATGGTATTTTCAGAGGGGAGAAGAAAATAAAAATCAAGAGTAATGTTCCAGAGTTTTACATGTACGTTTTATAGGTTGACTTCACGCTTTCTTCATTTATTTATACAGGCAGGATAATTGTGTACTCACTTTGGATCACTCTATCTTATAATTATGAAATTTAAAATTCTATACAGCCTTTAAAAGTAGATCGTCAGAGGGCATATTTGTTACTTTTAAAAGCTATCACAGAATGTGGCCATTAAGCCCTCATCTTACAAAAATCCCCCAAAACACTGGGTTTGTGCTTTGTGTTCTGTTGACTTTCGTTTAGCCAGAAAGTAATAACTAGGATGCTGATGTGAACTCGTGTCTCCCACTGACAGAACTGTGTGTTAGTTTTCACGTCTAGCGTGGAATCCCTAGTGTATACGGAGCAAGAATCTGCATATTTCCACCAGCTCCCGCGTGTCTACTGATTAGGTTCACAAGCTGTAGGAAAACACCCTATTGGTCACATATAAGCAAGAAAATGGAATGGCATTTATTTTTTGGTTTAGCATTATCACTTAAGATTTGTTGAAATCATACCTCTTAAAATTTTATTTCACTATCTGCCTGTTTGTTTGCTTTTTACCTCCGGAAGCAAAGTACGCTCAGAGAACATCAAAATAGAAGCTAAAAGTAAAGCAAGATTTTTGGGGAGTACTTGGGGGGGGTGTCAGAAGGATGATGAGGAGAGGCCGGGAACTCGCAAAACAGGCCTTTTAAAAAGAAAACCCGAGGATTTCTAAGTCACAATCTCTCTCTCTTAATGTTTATTTTCTGCCCTGCGGAAAAGGGAGCCAAAGCTTGTTTAAACAGATAGAGATGGGGCCTGCGGACTCTCCAGGCTTTGGGGAGGAACTGGGGGGCTCGCAGCTCGTCTCTTTAATCTCTGCGTCTCAATTTCTTTTGCACTCCCAAGTAAAGGCAGCCTCAGAGGTGCGAATTTGGCACGTCGGCGTCGTGGCTCGCTGGACTGGGGAGGAGACAGGCAGGCTGGACGACCCGGGACTGGGCGTGCGGGCGGCGGTGCCCGCCGGGGGCGGCTGCGGTCTCAGCTCTCCCGCAAACCCAGGCCGACGCAACAGAGCGGGCGGGAGGCGGGAAAGTCCGTGGCTGGCGCCGCGGACGAGCGCGACCTCCGGCTGGGCCCCGCGGCTCTGCAAGCCGAGGCCGGAGGCTCACGCCCCGCCACCCCGGCTCCTGCCCCCCGCCAGGGCCTCTTCCGGGCTGCGCCTGGGAGTGGGTTTCCCAGGCCCAAGTGGTTTAGCGAGAGCCCGGCCGCGCCGCTGTAAATCAGACTCCCCCGAGCCGGGCGGGGGCGCAGGGGCGCGGGGCCGGCGGTGGCCACCCCAGGCCCGCGGCCGCAGGTGGACGGGCCGCCCCCGGCGCGGCGGCGGGGGTGCAGCGCCGTGGATCAATCAAGCCCGCGCGCCGCCGCAGGGCTTGCTTTGTGTCTCGCCCGCCCGCGCGCGCGGGGCCAGGGCAGCCGGGCCGGACCGCTCCGGCGTCCCTGGGGGCGCGGCGGAGTGGCCTGGAGCGTCCCCCACCCCGCGACCCCAGTCCCAGCCTGGGCCGGGGGTGGGTGAAGCCCAGGACACGCATCTCCCCGGGCGCTCCCTCCCTCCCTCGTTTGATCACTCCTTTGCCATCGCCTCAGTCTCTCCCGGCACCTTGCGCCCGCAAATCCTGCCATCCCAGGAAAGAGTGGGGAGATTAGTCAGTCACAGGCAACCAGATTCCCTGGGCATGTTACACCGTGTTCCTGGGTCTCAGTTTCTCGTCTGTAAAACAAGGGACCAGCTTTAGGATCTTCATTTTTTTATCCACTTAGAATGTTCTTTTGTTTGGGCTGGAGAAGCCTGGGTCCTTTCGGCCTCATGGGTTTCTTGAAGTTCCTTTTTCTTCACCGTGCCTCCTCTTTCCCTCCGCCTCCGCCCTGGCCAGACCCGAGTTGCCACCGAGTCTCGCGGAGCGGCTGCAGCTCCACAGGCCAGAGCATCGGAACATTTGGGGAGTTGAGCCCCGGCAGGGTTGGTTTCGGACGGGCCGCCAGGGGGCGGTGCAGCACAAGGATAGAGCAGTAAGGGCTCCGAAGTAAGGTTTTCCCCAAAGTTTGTCAAATTGGACATTGATTCCTTTTTCTACTTTGTGTGACTCTTAAATGGCGCAGAGTGATTGTTTTTTAAATGACCCCCCATTTGATCCTCAGCGCTGAGGTAGATGGATGCAGCCCCAAGTTCATGGGAAAGGAAGCACAAAAGCTTTAATGAAGAGCAGCACATGCGCAAACTCTTAAATGCAAAACTTGGGTCCTGAGGCCATACACACTTAGTGGGCTCCCGGGCGATGGCAGAAAATAGAAGAGGCAAGAGCAAAAAGACATCGAAACAGTAGGGCGCACACTAGTGTATCTTTTCTAACTTTTTGCCAATATGGGGGTTGATTTTATCATGGTCAGTTAGAATACAGCCGGCAGGAGGGGGTGGGAGGCGCAAACGCTCACATAGGCCATCTTCAGTGCTGAGAAGTTTCTGCATGGGAATAAAGAGAAGCGCCACATCCCTGCTCCTATCTCCCAGGGCCCTGAGGGGATTGTGTTTTTCATTTGTTTCCTGCGAATGTTTTACAATATGGATTAGCAGGGCCCCAGAGGAAACTGGGCCTTGTTCAGTACAAATAACCAAAAGATCTTCAAGAGAAAACGTGTTAGGCTGAAATATCATCTTTTCCCACATGCACAAGGCTCTTGGACTGTGTTTGCTTTCAAAATCCATAAATGTTTTTATTAAACTATATCTTTCTTGTGGCCCATGCGCACATAAAGTATTCACAATGTATGTAAACGCTTCCACTTTGGTCCTCCTTGAGGAAAACTTTGTAACCCCGCAGTAAATATTTGCTCTGGAGTAAACGTTGGCAGGCAGTCCCCAAACTCCAAAATCTGGTTTCACTGGATGTGTTTGTGTGCACGTATGCATGTTTTAACAGTATATACAAACACATTCATTTATAGTGTTGGAAAATTTGCAGAAGAGCTTGGTATTTTTACTCCTTTGCTGCAGACAGGAAGGTATAATGACTGTAATTACTTGGGTGACATTTTAAAACTAACCAAATTCTCTTTCAAATTTGATTCTTCCTTGTGTGTTGCCAGTAACTCCCACCTCCCCAAATCACGTCAACTAAATATCCTTTTGTTGTTGTTGTTAGGTGCAGTCGAGTCGGTATCCGACTCATATCGACCCTCTCTGTACAACAGGGAAAACACTATTGTCAGTGCTTCTCTGCTGTTCATAGGGTTTTCAATGGCAGATTGATTTTTGGGAGGGGGTTGCCAGGTCCCTCTCCCAAGCCTGCAGCTTCTGGTGTTCCCAGGCGGTCTCCCATCCAGGTACTAACCAGGCCCGACCCTGCTTAGCTTCTGAGATCTGACGGGATCGGATGCCACAGGGCTACGGCTGCAGGCTAAATATCCTTAGGTTCCCCCTTTATAATGCCTTTTGATGTAGTAGAAATGGGGGCATACCTTAAAGTAAGAGTGTAGTTTTTACTCCCTGAATTTGATCTTAATAATAAGAATATAAAGATCAAATCACAGTCTTTTTTTTAATTTATGGTTTTATTTCCTTTAGTGTTGTAATCTGTAAGCCATGCCAAAAAATTTCAGAGAAAAAAATGAAAACAGCTCAGTATAATGGCACACAGAGTAAGATTTTTTGATTCTCATCCTTGAAGAAAAACTTGAATTAAGTTACTCTTCTGTGATGAAAAAGACTTTATTTTGATGAAGAGATTTTGATTGACTATGCTGAGGTTAGCTAAAGAGAACTGTGTGAAAGATTATTAAAATATGAAAGCAGCTAGAATAAGACTGTGTCTTATTTGTCTTTGAGGGAATAATTGGGAATTATATACTTGTTTGACCTCATGAGCCTTGGTAGAGTAACTGCAGAATTGGTGGCTTTCTTGGTCTTTAAAAAAAAATCATCCTCATAATGTTCGTTATTAGTACATAGGAATGCTACTGATTTTTTGAATACTGATTTTATCTTATGCTACTTTGCTGATGGTACTTAAAAGATCTAGGAGTTTTGTGGTGGAGTCTTTAGAGTCTTTTAAGACCTAGTGGTCTGCAAATAAGGATAATTTGACTTCTTTGCTCCCTAATTGTATCCCTATTATTTTTTTCTCTTGCCTTATTGCTGTGGCTAAAACTTCAATCATTGTATACAAATAAAATAATAATAATACTGTATGCAAATAAAATAATAATAATAAAATCATCCTCAACCCTCTTGCATTGAAAAAATATGCCCCTCTGTCCTCTAGGTAATTATAAGGGTTTTATTTATTCTTATGGCTACTGTAGAGAGAGAGAGAGAGAACTCAGCTCTGATCAGGGAGAAGAAGGAATCCTATATACAGATTTGCTGTGGGGTGGTCAGGCCATTAAAATTGGAGTAGACTTTGGCCAGGGAGCCTAATGCATGCTTCTTCACTTCTGCATGAAAACATCATCCCTGAAAAACATCATGTGGACCTGAGTCATTCTCTGGAGCATCTGCCCCATAGAGTTTAGTTTGGCAGTTCTGGCAGATACAATCCTTCCTTTCAGATTTTCCCTGCCCTTTCGAAGAGCAGTAATATTCAGTCTCCTCATTCCAGGCCATTGTGAGACGTGGCCTGTCACCACATGGAGGAAGTACCTTTGGCTTGGCCTTTTGGAAGCTGAGGATATTTGAGGCTGTCCCCAAAGGGGACCGCATCCTTTGAAAGAAGCATTACACAGATGTGAGAACAAATCCACGTGAACAGAGGCAGATGTTGGGGGTTAGAGAGTTCTGTGATACGTGGGCTGTGTCAAGCTGAAGAAAGGCAAAATGACCTTTAGGTGCAGCTGCTAAGTGCTGTTGTCCTTGAATAGACTTCAATTCAGCCACGATTAAAAAGAATTGAAATATTTAACCACTGAAAGTATGTTATAACTTGGAACTGGGGCAGGAGAATACATTTTATTAGGAGACATAGATATATGGGTTGGGCATATATATTTGGATCCTGTGTATTTGGATTCTGTATTTTTTTAAAAGCTAGGAGATCAAATCAAATCTCAATTCTGCAGATTTTTTTCCTAGAACATTCCAGCTAAGTAGAGATACGATGTCTGCTCCATAGGCAATTTTACATTTTCTAGAGTCTACATTTTATGAAGATTAAAAAGGAGATGAGTATTTTAACAATTTTTCTTCCCATATTTTCAATATCTGATGGGCATTTTATACTTGCAGAACATCTCAGTTTGAGCACTTGAACTGGGCTCAGCAGCTGTAGTGGCCAGTGGCTAACACAAGGGATAGCAAAATTCTAGATAGTACCAGATCTGAATAGTCTAGGTGCATGACCAAAGTCAATAACAAATTTCCCACCACATTCCCATTAAAGTCAATAGAAATTCTAAGATATCAGAGCAAAGACTGAGGAAAATAATCTGTTTCAGTTATAAAACAGAAATATAGTTTCACTAGTGCCCGTTTAGCTCTGAAAAGGAGAGTCCTGGGTCCCAAGTCATGGGTGAAGGAAAATCTGGTGTTTGAAATTAGTGGATAATGATAGCTTTTAGAGATTTTATTGTATTTAAAATATTTTTAAATTGATAAAAATAAATTTATACTCACTATAGGACACTTGAGATAATACATAGTATGCTGTTGTTGTTAGGTGCTGTCAGGTCGGTATCCAACTCATAGTGACCTTACATACAACAGGCAAAACACTATTGTCAGTGCTTCTCTGCTATCCATAGGGTTTTCAATGGCAGATTGATTTTTGGGAGTGGTTTGTCAGGACCTTACCCCAAGCCCATAGCACCTGGTGTTCCCAGGCGGTCTCCCATCCAAGTACTAACCAGGCCTGACCCTGCTGAGCTTCCAAGATCTGATGGGATCGGATGCCACAATGGTATGGCTGAAGGTAATACACAGTGTGGAAAATAATAAAACTCACCTTTAATCCCACAACCTATAGATAGTAGCCAAAGTTTTGGCACATTGCTGTTCTTATATCCACATTTTCCCCCAGTTGTGATTATACTGCAAATGCCCTTGCATATCTTGCCTTATTAGTTTACTGTTGTATCACAAGCATCTCTGTGGTTAAAACTCTTGATAAGAATAATTTTTAGGGTCTGGATGGTATTTCTCTTATTGATGAACCAGAGTTCACAGAAGTTGGTGATTTTTGTTAAGGTAGGGGCTGCAGTGAACTCTTTAAATGGTACCTAGGACAAAAAAGTACTTTACAGAAAAGTTGCCCTCCAGCGTAGACAGCGCCATCCCTCACATCAGGCTTGCCTTCCGTGACCCCAGACAACAAGAACCCTTTCCACACCCACACCTTTAGTCTCAGAGAGACTATCTGAGGAAAGAATCTCCTTTCTCCCAACATCGCGCTCCACCCAATCAAACTAGATGTTTGATTACCATGGTGACACATTTGGATTATGAGGAAAAAGTAAACTTTTCTAAAGAGATTTTGACTTGAAAACAAGAACATCCTAAAGACTCTCATATAGCATTTTATTTCTCTTATTCAATCTATGCCCTCAAAGATATCATAGCATCTCCAGATAGTACAGGTACTGGGCCACTGTTGGTTAAACCAGAATTGGATTTATTTCTGCTTCCCCTCTTGGCCCTCATTCCCACCATTTGTCATTTTCACAGGCTTTAGTGACATAAGTCTTGTGGAATGTTGGCTATGCACATAGCATGAAGGATTCAGACTCTCTCATTTCAGGCTGGTTGGCCAATGTAAGCAACCAGGGTGGTGGAGATTAGGGACAGATACCACAGGGAGAGGCAGAAGGAGAGAGTCTCTGGAAAGAACACTTGGTGAATGAAGACGACAAGGTTAAGGTTGAGGGTGACTGCAATTGACTCACGATCACCAGGTTGCGGTAAAGCCCATTGGACGATACCCGAGTTGAGCTGTGGTGATGTTTGGTCTCTTTTGTGTGCGTGTCTGTGATGAGGCCAATGCATTGTCTCTGACTTTAGTTGGCTTCTCTTTAAACAATCCTGATTCACCATAGTGTCAGGCCATTGTAGATTTCTTATCCGGAAATACAGAGACCAATCTCTGACAAAAAAGTCAGGGGGAAAGTATTTCAGGTTTCTTTTCTTTTTCTTTATTTGCTGCACTGAGGGGTTGAGCCCAGGGCCTCATAGATGCTTTACAAGCGCCGTACCACTGAGCTGCACCTCCAGACCACTTTTTAAAAAATTTTTTTTAACTTTTTATCCTGAGTTAGGGTCTTACTAAGTTACCCAGGCTGCCTCTGGTCTCGAACTTGTGATCCTCCTGCCTTTGCCTCCCGAGACAATGTGATAACAGGCATGTGCCACGGTGCCCAGCTTCAGGCCTCTTTTCTAACAAAGCTTGGCTTCCCACTCCCCCAGCAGAGTCGGCCTGCTGGGGCGGAGCCTTTTCTTTGGCTTGACCCTTTCTGACACAAAAGGCCATTTTTCCTGACTTGTGAAAGAATTTGAAGGCACATGAGTGCTGAAGGGATTTTTATGAAACTGGTCACTATGAATACAATCTTACCCCAAACCAGTGGTTCCTCTTGCTCTCAATCTTGTAGAATTTCCACTTTTTTTCTCTCTAGCACCCTTTGGCCCGAGCCATTCAGAGCAGGGAATTTGAAGGGTATTTTGTTACTGACGTGGGCAGTCTGTAAAATAGTGGACCTTTTAACATCACACTGACAGACACTCTCAGGTCTAATATAATTGATGTATTCATCAGAGTTTAAGCAACATAGCTTTCCAAAAGGGAGAAAGCTTGTCTTTTTGCCTAAGCACTGACCGATTTGTGGTTTGGATACATACACAAGATATTAAACAGAGTCGATGGAAAAGGTTTGTCTGCCTCTGGTTTGACTTTCCCTCATCTTGTAATTTTTGGCCCTGAGTCAAATTTTTGTCCATTGCTCTGCACTGCTTGGGTGGAGGCCAGCGCCACGGGCTTGCTCTCTCCATGGTGTTGACAGAGTGTTTTTCAGCTGTACCAAAGGCCACAGATTTTATGTCAGACTTCAAGATACACAGCTTGATAAACATGTCTGCCTCTGGCGATTGGCAGCATTCTTTCTGGAAAAGAAAACAAAAATTGTTTTACATAAATAAGGGAAGTGGTATGAATAGCATAGAATAATATGACTTTGAAGGTGTGTCTGAGTCCTGAGTTTTTTTTTTTTTCAGTATGTTTTGCTCTTTAACTTGGTTTAGTTTTGAATTTTTTACCCCTCCCCCCCAACCATCTGATTGCTTTCATCAGCCATATGTGTCTGGCTCTGTAAGGAATAAACAAATTGACAACTGTTTAGTTTGGCAAGTTGGATAATGGTAAATAATTCCTCAGCTTTGTATAGATATTTTATTTTTTCCTGCTGGATGAAATGGGGGATTATTGTTAATTTCTTTACCTCTGAGATGTGGTATCTCTGGGACAATTTTTTTTTTTTTTCTTTTGGACAGGGTCTGGCCTCAAACTTCAGATCCTCTTGCCTCAGCCTCCCAAGTGCTGGGATTACAGGCTGCACCAGTGACACTCAGCTGTTGGATATTTTTAAATTAGGTTTTCTTTACTTTCCCTCTTTTCCCTTGGCAGATGTCAGGTCACTAAAGTTGGGTAGGGAGTCAGCACATGTGTGTGACAGAGAATGCGGCTCTGGATTAGCTGGGAAATACATCTCTCCAGGGCTGCCGTTGTAGATTTCCAGAGTCAGAGGACCGGGTTACTTCTGACAATTCCTTGTAACTGAATGGGGCTTTTGGTTTATGACGGAGACTTCAAAGCCCATGGCTGAGAAGGAAGAGGGAGGAACACACTTGGGTACCCCGCACTCTCTTTCTAAAGCCGCTTTGCCTCGGAGGAGACTGGCTGGAAGCTTGAAGAGACACTGGCTTCTTCAGGTGGAATTCCCTTTGGAAGACTGATGACATGCCGCTGGCCTCTTCAGCAAGCCTGTGTGGACTGGATGGCTTAGGGCCCCCAGGGGATCCTTTCCTGTGTGGCTTATTGGCCAGATCAGTGCCACTTCACCTGGACTCTGGGCCACTGCTCTGCAGACTTCTCAGTGGCACTTAGCACTAATCACCCCTCCCCCAGGCTATTGGGCAAAGCACCGCACCAGACCTCTGATGTTGTCTTGGGCCTGTGATTAAGCGCTAGTGGGAGATCAGCCCAGCCTTGGGGAGGGTCATCTGTAATGGGTCTGAGAGAGGTTTCAAGGCCCAGGGTAATATGTTATTCATTACTGATGTCAGATGAGAAACTCCAAACCTGTCTGTTGGTTGATAACTCTTTATATGACACCTCCCCAGGGTCAGTGCAGAGACGCATGGCTGCTGGCATTCACTTTTTGTTAGATGAGTGGGTGGGGGTGGTATAAAGGCATGATGTTAGTATCTTACCAGGTAGCAAGGCTGGGCAGAGATGAAGTAGTTCATCAGTATTCACAACTGTAGAGAGCTGCATCAGAAATAAAAACTGTAGCTTCCTAAACATGGTGATTCATATGTACGTTTCATGTATGTACATGTGTGTACATCTACCTACCTATCTATCTACCTACCTATCTATCTATCTATCCATCTATCTATCTATTTTTTTATAAAATGTCTTGCTATGTAGCCCAGCTGGCCTGGAACTCTCTATGAGGCCAAGACTGGCCTCAAACTCATGATCCTCCTGCTTCAGCCTCCAAAGTGCCGTGATTATAAGTGTATATTGCTTTTTGATATTTTAGAATTACTCTGAATTTAGGACATTTTGGAGAGCCTTGTGTGCCCTTTTTTTGTTTGCAGAGGTTAAGGGATATTTATGGTGGTCCATGGGTGGCCTCAGCTAGGTCTGAGAACCTCCACACTTGTAGGTAAAATCTTGCATGAAGAGCTAAATGACTTAACCTCTTCAAACTTTTCAGTCATTGATAAGATAGGCAGAATAATACCTGCCATGTTGAGTTAGTGTAAAGATTAAGTGAGAAAATGCATAGAGAGCACTTAACACAGTGCCCAGGCCCAAAGTGTTCTGCCAATTTAGATGTCATTATTGTTATAATTATTGTTGTTGTTATTATTATATGCCTAAACAACAACAACATGTGAACTTTAAGGATTGGCAGAGGGACCTCAGAACCAAAAAAGGTCTGAACCACTGTCTTTGATAGAGCCATTGGAGAACAAATCTTCTTTGATAGAATCAAACTTTGTCAGAGGTGGAAATTTGTGAGGTTGGCCAATCTGAGGGATTCCTACAGTCCCCAGGAAGCAGGAAGGCTCTGCCAAGGTTTTATGTCACTGCTGTTTTTCTTCCACCTTCTATTAGTTAAAAACTTTTTTTCATCACTCCACTGTTTTTTTTTCCCTGAATAAATTCCATAAGGCATAGTCATCTCTTCTATATGTAAACAAAGCCTGCTTTTTCCACATTTTGAATTTCTTCTGGTGTTTTGGCTATGATTATTGTAATAATACTATAATACCCAACATTTTAATCATTTAGTTTATTGCATAATTATACAATGAAACTTCAACTGTAAACTGCTGCTTTTCATGTGAATCCATAAAAGTTGCTATTTCCATTTCATGGGAGTGCAAGCTGAGCTAGAAGAGGGCAACATTTTTACATACATACTAAGTCAGAAATAGTTACTCCCCAAATAGGTTATGCTAAACCCAGAGACCAAGGAAAACATCCCCAAGGGGCATCCTATAGCAGCCCCAGGAAACCTATTTACCACAAAGTCTTCTGGGGAGGGCATATCGCCTTCTTTTCTGAATCTTTAGACTCGGCAGATACAGATGCCTGGTGAAAGCTACCCTTCTGATAATTTCCCTGATTTTTCACACCAAACAAATAGCTGGGAAAGCTACACAATACCAAATTTGGTGTATTAAAAGTAGACATATCCTTCATCTAAAAATTAACTGAGGAAAGATATGCCTATAAAGTTAAATGGCATAATTTCATGTATGGAAATGGCTGTCCTTTCTTATATTTAAAAGTTACCTTAGGACATAATTACCTCTCTGCAACACCAACTTTTTAATCAGAAACAGTCTCCTGACTGGATGTTCTTTCCATTTCTTGGGATCCCCATGGAATAGCACTACTCACTGATCTCAGGGAGAAAGTGTCAGCAAACTTCCTCAATGAAAGTCTCACTGGAAACCAGACTCATTCATCATTATCTAGTCTCATCGGGAGGCTGCACACCAGCTTTCTATCCTATGGACTGTCCTCTGACCCAGTGTGCAGAGGAGGCTCTGCTGGAGCTGTCAAGGAGGAAACCAGAGGGATCCTTGTTTAGCAAGTCACTTTTGCTTCTCTTGTATCTTCTAGTTGACTTTGGAAGTGTGTTTTTCTGAATGTAGGACCCAATTGCATGGAAGCAAGATAATTCCAGATCATTTTCTGGGTGGCATTCTGTTTTCCTCTCTGCAATGATTATTTTTATCTCAAATTCAGGTCATCAAGCCTTCTTAGTCTCCACTAGACTTCACAAGCCCCAAAGAAAATCCTGACATGGATTTTTGTTTGAATTGTTCTTATTATTAAGGAATGAAGGACTTTTGGGTTTTTCTAATCTTAATTGGAGGAGAAGTCCCATGCAATAATATCATGATTATAACGCCAAATATTTGTGCTTGTAATGGTCCCTTGAGCCTCAGAGATAGAAGTGGGAACTATTTTGTTCATTTGGGATGCACTTCCTGGGCATGGGCTTCATTCGCTGCACTGCCTTGGGCACTGTTGGAGACTGCAATGGCGAATGGGATGTGAATCCTGTTTGCTAGGAATGGAGATGAGGTGGGGAGGATGAAGCATGTGCAAGTCGGGGCACAGAGGCATGCCTGAATGTGGTTGGTATGCTAGAGGGATGTAGGGAACTTCCCATGGAGGGCCAGGGTCAAGAGAGAGATAGGGCAAAGCTTCTTAGAGGAGGTGGCATTTAACTAGGCAAACAGTGTGGGCAAGTCCAGAAAAGGTAATATAAAGTAGGAATGGGATTTTGAGTTATCTTCCTTGAAAGAATAACTCAAGGCCCATGTATTTTTTTTTAAATAGAAATTAGGCTCAAAAGATAATCAAAATGGACCTAACGTTCAACTTCTAACTCTAGATTCTTTTATACCAGACATGTGACCTTAAAGGAATAAGGCGTAAAAATAAAAATGCGAGACAGAAGACCAAGTTCACATGGGTGTGGACCGTAAAGGATGTCTCTTCTGCACTGAAGTAATTCATCAGGTCATTGTGTCAGGTAAATATGATCTCTCGAGTTGAAAAACATGACTGAGGTTTCAAAGGCCCCCATTTCCCAGTGGCTGTCAGTGGCCGGTACCTGTTTACGAAGGGAGTCCCTGTGGAATCAGGCAATTATGCTTGCCAGAAAGTAAAGAGGCTGCACTTCCTGGCGCCGTAAACAGAACCTTGTGTGTCTCTGGCCACCCCTTCTTGGCAGACAGCAGACTGCAACAAGCCTTGTCTTTTGGGCAGAAGTAATTAATGGGCCAAGTGTAGGTTTGTGGCTGTGTAGCAGCTAGGGTGAAACTGCCTGTCCATTTCAGCTTTCGCATAAGCCACTGGGCCCCTCACTTCCTGAGTCAATGGTGATCCTGCAAGGCTAACAAAAGGTGCCCATTGATCACTGCCCTCGGGTAATTGCTGCCAGTGTGAGGCTGTCTTTCACAATGTGCTGACATCTCTTGACAATTTAAGTATGGCCCAAGCTAAAGGCCTGAAGCCATCATAACACTGGGTGAGGAATGAAAAGGCAAATATGAACTTTTCCAGCAAATTCAAGTGCAGGGTGCAAAGAAGCATGTCCAGCGATGACATTTTAATTGAGCATTAGGAACCTTTTCAGGGGAGCCTCCAGGCTCTGCTTATGCAGAGGGGTTGCTGGAAAGCTAAATCCCAGTAGACTCCAGAACACTTTGCAAACAAGAAACCAGGAAGCAATGATGCATCTCTAAGTGCGCGCGAGCATGCACTTGGGTATTAAAACAAAGGTGTGTCAGGAGCCAACAGGAAGAAGGGTCTCATGCCAGGGCTGGGGTGGGGTGAAGTTGGCAGCTGCGTTTGAAAAGCTACTTTGCAATTTGTCTGGACTTGATCCTGTGGCCAGGGCTCAGCACACTGTGGCCATGATCCAAATCTACTTCCATGCCCTCTGTTGTAAATAAAGTTTTATTGGAACTCAGCTACATCCATTTGTTTGTGTACTGTTGTTGGCTTTGTTCTGTTCCCCCAACACCAGCAGAACTGAGTAGTTTCAACAGAAACCACATGGCCTACGAAGCTGAAGATATCTGCTATCTGGTCCTTGATGGAAAAAGTTTGCTGATCCTTGTTCTCGACTAATATAAGAGGGCCAATGATGGTTTTCATATTAAGCCACCAAACTGAGCATTTTGTAGGAGATTCTGTCACCTTAGAGAAGCAATGCAAGCAAGCGTGTGCTTGGATCCCTAGGAATCTGGGCTTGAGAGAAATGCGGCTACAGCCTTGTCTTATTATGGAAACTTTAAAACTCTTCTGATCATTCCTGTTTTATTTCCTTAAGACACTAGTGCTCATAGCTAACAATTCCAGTCTCCTCTGACTTTAGGCATCATGGGAAAACCGGTGGAATTTTATTTCTCTTGGAGCCCTCACAGTCTAAACTGCTGACTCTTAAATGGAAATGTAAAAGTTGAACACAAGCTTTTGGTTGGTGATTGGTTCAGACATGACTATAAAAATTCCCAATGCCACAGGTAGGCTAAGTAAAAGTCAGGCCTGCTTATTCTGGCATGCAATAGTTAAATTCAAGCTTTGTGGACTGCTTAGAGAAAGAATTCTTTATAGCCTGGAGGGAATTAACCTTTTAAGTACCAGATGGCTACTATAGCTATTTAGGTGGAAAACTAAAATGTTCTATACTTTTTTATCATAACCGTCTCCAGTTTAGGTCTCTCCCCAGTATGGGAGCTGAATTGAGATCAAGCGGTAGAGGCCCCCCTTCTGTTTTCCCTCACTTTCTACACATAACCTCAAAACTTTCACACATGGAGAAGTGTCTTTTGTCGTGGATGAAAAATCAGTGGGTTGCTGTGTTGAGAAAAATTCTGCGGTTGCATCCAGGAGCAGGAAAGAGCTCTAAGCCTGATGAGTGATGTCCGTGGTGGTTCAAGTGGGAAAGTGACTCTGCTCATGCCACATCATTGTCATTCTTGCTGTATGGTTTTGAGGTCTATGGGATTGTAGGCTGGTCTTCTACTTCTTTGTTATCAACTCCTTTTTCTGTTGTCAGTGTGTCTGAGACTGAAGTTTGTTACCTCTGGTTACTTCATTGCTCTACTATTTTTTAAAAATTTCTTTCTGTGTTCCCTTATTTCTTTTGGCTCTTGTTACTGTAAATATTTCTCTTGAGAAGTCGCTCTTTTTTAGATACTTCTGGTGGGTTAGGGTGGTTCTTTCTGTTGTCTAGCGCCAGTGTGCACGTGTTGGCAAGCTGGGACCTGGACAAGAGGTTTGAGTGGAGGCTTCCTATAGAGAACATCTCTTCCTTTTACATAAATTAATCTGCATTCTACTTTAAGGAAGTGTTTTTTTCTCTTCTCTTTCGTTTATCTCTTTTATCCTTTACTCATAGATTTCTGTTTCATTAGGTAGTTTTAATCCACTTATTCCTATGCTCAAATTGCCCCAGATTTGGCCAGCAGGAGCCCTTTCAAATTAGCTTTGGTGTTCCGTTGATGCATCTCTATCACTTTGTGAGCATTTCTTTACTCTCTGGCACAATATCATATTCCAGACTTACCTTTACCTTCCCTATCCCAGCTCTGGGCTCAACCATATCTCCTAGGATCTCTGGCTTCTTTTAGTTGAGAAGGATATTTAGAAATCAAGAATGAGGTGACTGGTAGGCTCATAGTTAACTAGAAGGCAGTTCATTGTTGTTAGGTGCTGTGGAGTCAAGTCTGACTCATAGCGACCCTATGTACAACAGAACGAAACACTCCCCAACACTGTGCCATGCCCGGCACTATGTCAGTGCTTCTCTGCTATTCATATGGTTTTCAATGGCTGATTGTTTCAGGATTGTTTTGGGAGTGGGCTGCCAGGTTCTTTTCCCATTTTTGCAGTGCTGGGGATCAAACTCAGGACCTCAGAGCATGCAGAGAAAGCACTCCACCAACTGAGCTAAAACAACAACAAGAGGGCAGCAACTTTTAGAATTAAAAAAAAAAAAAATTAGAATAAAAAAAAATGACATCATGTGCTTATATTGGTACACTTCCAATTCTAATCCAACTTCATAATCCTCAGTTTTCCCATTCTATTTTCATGTTTCTTCATGTTTCATGTTTCATCCTTTACAGTTAGAACCCTGGTTCTCAACATTAACTCATACACTATGTCAGAACTATAACATCTGCAGACTTACCCAGGAAGTCATGCTTGTTTTAAACCTAGCTTCACAATTTCATATACCTAATCCTTAATACAGTCCTCTGGTCAAAGTCTCCCCAGTTACTTCTTTGTTGGATTTGTCTCATACTCTAGCAGCTTCTGCAGGAATTGTTGTTGTTGCTGTTGTTGTTGTTAGGTGCCATCGAGTCGGTATCCGACTCATAGCGACCGTCATAGGGTTTTCAATGGCTGACTGTTTCGGGATTGCCTTGGGAGTGGATTGCCAGGCCCTTCTCCCATTTTGCGGTGCTGGGAATCGAACTTGGGACCTCAGAGACTGCAGCGCAGCGCTCTACCCACTGAGCTAAATCCCAGCCCGTTGTTGTTAGGTGCTGTCAAGTCAGTGTCCGACTCATAGCGACCCTATGTTCAACAGACAAAACACTATTGTCAGTGCTTCTCTGCAGTTCATAGGCTTTTCAATGGTTGATAGATTTTTGGGAGTGGGCTGCCGGGTCCTTCACCCAAACCTATAGCACCTGGTGTTCCCAAGCGGTCTCTCATCCAAATACTAAACCAGGCCTGACCCTGCTTAGCTTCCAAGATCTGATGGGATCGGATACCACAGTGGTACGGCTGTAGGAATAGCAAGTATTTTATTATCCTTCAGAGCTGAGAGTGTCTCCTAACCTACTCCTTTCCTCCAGATCTGTAGGGTGGCTCTGCCTTGACCCAGTTCTGCTAACTCCACGTGACTTTTCATTCCAGGGCATAGACTGAAGGAACAGCCTCCATTTGGGGTACTCTTCTCATGGCAGAGAGCAGGAACAGAACCTGGCCCAAAGTAGCCAAACACATTTAAAGCTTCTCCTTGGATGTGGGGTATGTTGCAGTTGCTCATAGGCCATCGGCTAAGGCAAGTCACCCAGCCACCTTCCCAATGGGGCCTGAAAGTATCCTCCTCCCCTCATGGAGGCAGAGTAAATTTGAGGGCTGGCTTACAGGAAAGGGAAATGTTCAGATGCTCATGTGCTAACTAAATCTTCAAGTGGGCCATTTTATTTAATATAATTTCCCAAATTAATTGACTTTTGAACACTTTCCTTGAGGTATATCTTTTAAGATTCAAGTTCCCTAGGGAACACTTTGGCAATTCTGCCCTGGTTCAACTTGAGGTGTGAGAACTGGCCTTAGAAATGACATTCTTTTGGAAGTCTAGGCATATGAGAATATAGAGTTCTAACACTCATATTTCAGTGAGTGAGAATCAGACTTTAAAACCTTCCCATGTCAGTGAGTCCAGTGGCTAACACTCCATTATCCCTAAAGAGCTATAAAAAACAGATTGGGAAAATAATCCTTAAGTTCACATGCTTTCTGATCCTTGTAGATCAACAGTGATCTTAGGAATCATCCCTTCCTCCAACCATCTTTTCTTTTTATTCCCTCTCAAATATTCTATTGCTAAGGAATTACCATTACCCACATGTTTCTTCCAGTAAGAAAATCAAGACTCCATCTGGTTGTTTTTATGTCTCTTTATGTATGATCACTGTCTTTGCTGGAATCAGATATGTGAAGAATGAATTGTTTTTAATGATGATGAAAAATTGCTTACTGAGCATGTGCTGTGTGCAAGGGAGGGTCCCTTCATTCTGTGGGCTTTCCCTACAGGGAAAGCAGAAAAATAAAACTTAAATTAGGAACAAATATTCTTCTTTTTTGGTGTAAGTTTAGTGGTTCTTAACTTGAAATGATGAGATATAGGTCATTGAGCTAAAAGATAGGATGGAAATAAGGGCATCCTCACTCTAGTGCCCACCTTCGGAGGTATATTCTTCATTCTTTGGTTTGGTACTCTTTAGTCTCCTCACCTGCAAAATAACAGGTTCTATATGGAGTCTAGAAGACATTCTGCAAGTGAAGATAGAGATGTGAGAGAGATGTTGCTAAAGGACATAAAGTGGCATATGGTATTATTTAAGTTGCATTCTTTTCTCTTATCCAAAATGTGATCTTTTCAGCCTTATTAAAAAAATTATTGTCAACTATTTATAACATAAAATTAGCCTTTTTAACCATCTTAAGTGTACAATTAGGTAATGTTCAGTATATTTGCAATGTTATGCAGCCATCAACACTATCAATTTCCAGAACTTTTGTGTCATCCCAAACAAACCTTTTTCCCATCAAAAAATAAAAACTCTTCATTGATACTTTTACACTGCTGGTGGGACTGTAAATTAGTTCATTCACTTTGGAAATCAATATGGAGGTACCTTAGAAAACTAAGAACAGAACCACCATATGACTCTGCTATACCACTCCTGGGAATATACCCAAAGGAAGATAAGCCATCATACCACAGGGACACCTGCACATTCATGTTTAATGTGTCACCTTCATAATTGCAAGGGTATGAAACCAACCAAGGTGTCTAGCAACAGAAGAGTGGATTGAAAAACTGTGGTATATATACAGAATGGAATATTACTCAGCAATAAAGAAAAATGCAGCCAAATGGATGGAAGGGGAGAACATCATTCTTAGCGAATTAACACAGACTCAAAAAACAAAATACCATATGTTCTCACTTATATGTGGGAGCTAAATCTAACTTCAAGGAAATATTTTTACATATATAGATATATAAAAATGAACAATCATATTTATCTAAGAAGGGAAAATAAAAGTGGACCCACTAGGAGTAGGGAGGGGATCAGTGGGTTGAAGTAGAGATTGGGGTAGGGGAAAAGGGAGGGGAAGCAATGCAGAAGGGTGAAGAGGGAGAGGAAAAACACAAAATACAAGATGTAATTATACGAATATATGAAAAAAGGAGGGGAAGAAAAAATGAGAGTATAACCCATGATTACATATGATTCTCATTGCATGTTCATTAAAATTCCTACTTGCTTTTCTTTTCTTCTTTAGTTCAAAATGGCCTGTAAAATGTGTAAGATGATGAATATGGAAGCAAAACTGATTTAATAGTTGCGTAATGAATGTAGCGAATGACTTACTACTCTGTACCTCACCAACACTTATAAATAAACAAAACAAAGCAAAACAAAACAAAACAAAAACTCCCCATTGCACCTCCCCTCAGCCTCTTGTAAACTCTATTCTTTTTACTGTTTCTATGAACTTGCCTATTGCAGCTACTTCATACTAGCAGAATCATGCAATACTTGTCCCTTTGTGCTTTGCTTATTTCTGTTAGCATAATGTCTCAAGGTTCATCCATGTTGTCAAACCTAAAGTAGGGGGCAGCATGGTTTTTTCATCTGCACTTAGTTTAAATTAGAATCAAACTGGGCCTCAACTACCAGGCTTCATCCAATCCTAATTTAGTGAGCTTGGGTTTGTCTTGTTCTCTTTGTTGTTGGGTGCCGTCGAGTCGGTGTCCAACTCATAGCAACCCTATATACAACAGGCAAAACATTATTGTCAGTGTGTCTCTGCTATTCATAGGGTTTTCCATGGCAGATTTTTTTTTGGAGTGGGTTGCTGGGTCCTTCTCCCAAGCCTACAGTACCTGGTGTTCCCAGGCAGTCTCCCATCCAAGTACTAATCAGGCCCAACCCTGCTTAGCTTCTGAGATCTGACGGGATTGAACTCCACAGTGCTATGGCTGCAGGCCTTGTTCTCATAAGATGGTTTAAATTAGATTTAAACTTTTATGAAAACTCTGGTGCAATATTAGTAAGAGACACATAAATCATTCTTTTTACGACTGAATAATATTCCATTGTATGTACATAGCACATTTTATCTATCCATTTATCTTGAATTGTTTCCATGTTTTGGCTATTATGAATAATGCTACTATGGACATGGATGTATAAGCCAGTACTTTTTGGGAAGGTTCCAGTCCAGCTCTGCAGTCTTGAAGTCCTGACACTCAGTTGGGAGGAGTGACAGTATCTGGTGAGTAAAAAAGTTGTTAGGTGCCGTCAAATCATATCCAACTCATAGTGATCCTTATAGGGTTTTCCATGGCTGGTTGTTTCAGGATTGCCTCGGGAGTGGATTGCCACGTCCTGCTCCCATTTTTGTGGTGCTGGGAATTGAACTCAGGGCTTCAGAGACTGCAGAGCAGCGCTCTACCAACTGAGCTAAATCCCAGCCCTGAGTAAAAAAAAGAGCAACTGGCAAATGCTTAAAGTTCTGGCTTGAAGTTTTATTGGCTTAGTTTTTTTTCCTTTTGTTCTCAAGGCTGACCCTTCCCTGGAATCCAGTTCAGTTCTTAGAAGCACTTTGGTGTGGTCATGGATGAGGTGGACACAATCATAAGCCAACTGAATCCTGTTCCTTCCAATATTAACGGGGCCATTTTGGTGTTGTGGGATTGGAAGTATGAAAACTGAGTGACAATTGTTTAATATTCTAATTACCTGAGATTTCTGTGTTATGGTTTTGCCATTTGGTGTATTAGATTTTATACTGTGATTTGTAGATTGGAACGATGTTTATTGGTGGAGACAGACATGGTTCTGCGAAGGGTTTATGGTAAGCTGACTGCAGTGATGTGAGAAATCCAGGATGATAGCTTGGGGGGAGGCTGGAGCCCAGAATGACCAGAGTCATATCAGTCTAAGTTGTATGAGATATGTTCTTGAAGATGAAACCCATCTTTTCACTCACTTGGGCTTATTGTGCGATGATGGATGTGAGATGAGAGAAGACTGGGACCAAAAGAGGGGCTCACAGAAGTCAAAAGTCAAAGGAATTGCCATTTGAAAAGAAATTGTCCAAAGGGAGACCACAAAAAACACTTAATAGTGTGATTTTACTCTCATGACACCTTCCTTGCTGTAAGTATAAATGTGTACTTCTTAGCAGAAACTTCAGGCTTATATTTTCTCCAAAGAATAACTAAATCCTTCTCATGCCAGGCTGAATAATTGGGTCTGGAGTCATTTTTCAGGGTTGTTATGGCCTAAAAAGGTGGTGACACCATTTTTTTCTTCTTCACTTAGCTTAGATATGATTCAAACAGGCCTCCCCCCAGGAGAATTCCACAAATCTTAATTTAGTGATGTTAAGATTGTCTTGGTCTCATAAGGTGGTTTAAACAGATTTATGCAAAATTCCAGTGCAATATTAGTAACATCCAAATAATTCAGAAAAGTATAATCATTTTAATCTTCTGGGAAATTATGGTTTTAAATTAGCAGAGAGAGTCTGTATTGTTAAAAATGATAAAGCAAGCTGATTTGTTCTACTCCTAACAGATTTCAATTTTTTATCATTATATATTAATTTATTAAATTTATGAATGTAATTAATTATAAAGATGCTTTTACAAGAATATACGGCAGAAAAGAATTACTCACAATCTAACACCCTAACAAGCAGCTATAGTGTACTTTGGTATAATTCCTTATAGTCTTTTCTGTTAGTGTAACTATTCAGCCATTTTTCTTTACATATTTGTAATCATAATTTGAGGACAATTTTGCAACTTGTACTTTTCACTTAATATTGCGTTAAATATTTCTGACATTTCTACATTGTCTTCATAGCCATTATTTTAAGTTGCTTAACTGAATGAAAGCATGTTATATAGAACATTCTGATCACTTCCACTTTTAAGCTAGAGCATGGACCTTTGCAGATTTATGACTTGAGATTTTGGCAATTCCAGAGGTCTGTGGCATAGGGCAATTAGTAATTTTATTGAAGCATTTGAGGAATCTGAGTCACAAGATTGGAGTCCAGGATCTAGCCAGCTCATCTGTACACTGATTGCTCCGTATCAGGATTTTAACATAATTTGGTCTTTATTTGTACCACATATATAAGGTATAAATGCTTAATGTGAGATTGTTTTTTAGAAGCAGATTTTCCTAGGAGGAACCAAGATGGCATTGGGTACCAAAAAGTGTGTGTTAAAGAGAAGGCACTGAGAAATGAGAGTGGCATGATAACCGTGAACTTTCTTTTCAACAATTCTGGGTGTGTCAGGGCTGCTATGGAGGATTTGGCTGATGTATCTTAGAGACGGCTTATTCACATTAGGACTCTGTTTTGTTAGTCATGTGTTTCTGCTACGATTCCTGTTTCCTAGAATATCAGATCTAAGGGCCTGAAGAAGACTGGGGACTGTAGGAAGGGGAACCTCTAGCCATGGACAGAGGTGGGCTGTGAAGTAATTGACATTGGCTTTGGCCAATGGAAATGCAGAAACAGAGAACCTTGGGGTGATAATTAATTAGACATTGTGTTTAAGTAGGAGTGGAAGAGAATTTGGAGAGTTGATTTTTACAGGGGGCTGGGTAGAAGACAGAAGTGACATAGAGGATGAAGGCAAAAAGAAGAAAAATGTAAGAAGAAAAACTCTCATGAAATGACATGTTGAAGATAAATAAATTAAATACAGAATTGGTGAGTCTAACTTTCCCTCTTGCTAACTAATACAGATAATTTACATAGCTATGGAGACGATTATTCAAAAATCACTGTGACCCTCTGACTCTTGGAAGACAGCCAATGAGATTCCCAGAGCTGAAAGGGGCCTGTCTTAACCACCAGACTGAGTTTTCCCTGACACCATTAGAGAACATGTAGAAAAATATTAGCATTTCCTGTACAAACAAATAGGATATAGTCTGGGGATATACGGTTATCTAATTTTCCTTTGAAAAGATAACATTTAAGAAAGCACAGAGTTCAAACAGTAAAAACGCTTTGCGCACCGTGACCCACTGATCCAAACCGGAGCAGGCCTCACGGTACAGAGAACAAGAAGAGAATTGTCTCATTGAGGAAAAGAAAAACAACCTGATTTTCTCAATCTGTTCTGAACCAAATGCTTGGCTAGAATCTCAAGACATATTTTCTTTTTCCTTCTCTTGCCTTCCTTCTTCATTTTTTTAACCTCCTATTTTTTATGGAACTATCTAAGTGGATGTTGAAACAGTGTGCGTGTTAAGAAAGAGTACATTTCCTATGTAAACAAACACAACTCAGCTCAGAGAGAAAGGAAAGCATCTTGTCAACCCGAAAGGACCCAGCACATGGTAAATTATGTAACTGAAGTATTCCAGGGGTTCCAGGGTACAGGAGCCATCCATAAAGCAGGGCTGATACCACACAAAAACATACCCAGGGCTCCAGGCAGGCGAGTTAGAAAATAAGCAGAGCATTCAGAGTGAAAAGCGGCAGACTTGCATCCAATGATCTTTTCAACTATCCTCTATACGATGAAAGTCCTTTCTAGGTCACTTCCAGGTAACATTGTTATCTAGAAGGGCCGAAAGCTGTGAAACCCAAGCAATTCAGGAAGCAAGAGAGAAAAGTATGGTGAGGTCATGACCTTGACACTTCTGATTTTCTTTCTTGAGGTCTTTTACATGCATCATGGGGTTACAGTCTTAAGCCTGGGATTCCAGTTGCATTAGTATCCAGTGAGAACTTATGAGGCTGTGGGCACAGAACTGGGTGGTTTTTGTACATGTTCTCTTATTTAGACTTTTCAAAGACAACATCTAAGCATCCCTAGAGAAGTAGTAGCTGAAAAGACAGGATGGTGAGAGAATGCCTAGATCTATTCTTCACATAGCTATCGTTGGGAGTTCTCTGTCACAGTCAAGGCGGCTTCCTTGCCCACCTGTTGTAAAATCCTGTCTAAATTCTGTTTAAATTCTCTAAGTGATTGTAACTGAAAGAGTCAGATAATTTTTTTTTTAAACAGCAGGAGAGATGTTAACGTTTTAGAATCCAGTTATATCTGTGATGCTAGTAGTATCTATTGTAATTCCAGATGAAGAGCTGTTGGGCTCAGAGTCCAGCCTCCAAAAGCTGGCAGAACATAGAGAAGGAAGGAGAGACCCTGTTATCTCTCCACAGGGGTGGTCATTTAGCCTTGCAGGGCTGGAAGCCAAGATTTCCTTCGGTGTGAGTGGCAGCTTTGACTGGCTGCAAGGACAGCCTCAGTTTGTTTAATTTGGAATAAAATTTTATGAGTTAATCTCTAGTGAGGGCAAACTGCAGTAAACACAGAACATACTGGTCATTATTCTAAGTATTTCTACATTCTTTCTCATGCATGAAAGGAGACAAGAAACTGTAAAAAAAATCCCACAAAAAATCCCCAGGGAGGCTTGGTGCTCAAACATTGTGTGTGTGTGTGTGTGTGTGTGTGTGTGTGTGTGTATGAGTATATGATTTTGTTTTGACTGAGCCATCTGGTGTACAACATACCCCAGGAGTATGAAGGCAAACATTTACCAGGAGATTCACATGGTTTCTGCTGTGTATATACATATTTGTAGAAGACTCTTAGGTTTCTAGAAAGTAGAGGTAAACACAGACTCTCTATGCATTTATTAAAACAGGCCAATCCTTTGCAGACCAAACTGTTATTTATCTTAGTGGGCTGTATAAACTCAGGTGGGTTAAAATACCAGGGAGACACACGCAATCTGGAAATGATCAGCATCGTGTCTGAGGAAAACGTTACCTTTCTTCTCAAGTTTAATAATATGGGCGGAAAATTCAGGGAGATTGCGATGGGATGGTGTGCTGAAAAGTGGATTAAATCTCGATTACATCACGACATAAATAATACCTTAACTAAAAATGTTAAAGGTGAGCTTGAAATGGTCTTAAAAACAAAGGGGGTAATTTACCTGATTTATTGGGGGAAGAGAAAAACTAGCTTGGTGTGTGTTCTGTAAGTTTCATGTTTAATGGGACTGACTTTTAGGGAAACTGCTGGGGATTGAGGAAGCTAAACCTCAAACCCCGAAGACACTGGCTGGGTTTTTAAGATAGAGAGTGGGGGGAACCACTCATCTGCCCATCTATCCATTAATCAACCAAACAGCAAACCAGCCAACCAATCAAACACTAAGAAGCACTGGAAATTTGGCTGTTGTTTTTGAAGAATGCCCTGGCTATCAGCAGTCCCCTCAATAAGGGAGCATTTAACTTCAAAAGGGACAAGGAGTTTTATCAGGAGGCCCCAGTGAGGAACTGGGGAGCCCTCCTGCTGTTTTCGTTCCTCTGTCTCGGTGTTGTTGAAAAGCCTCCTGTAAGATCCAAATATGGCTTTGGTTCTTCTCATATTAGTTGCAGCCTGAACATCCTGCGTCCCTATCTCTCTGAAAAGATCAGGATGGAGGCCCTTCCTTTTAGGGTCTTTTAATTCCTCATAAAGAGTAAGACCACATGCAGCGGTGCCATGGCAGTGCTGGGGACCGGGTGGAGGGGTGGGGAGGCATCTTTTTAGCTGGCTGTATGTCCCCGAACAGAACATTCTACCTCTTGAGTCCTGGCTTTTGCCATCAGGAGGTAGGGCACTCTAATAACGTGATTCACAGTGGGCCAGAAAACCCAGCTTCTGAGCAACAAAGGTCAGGGGGCAACAGCAGGGCAAAGGCCATACAGTAAGTGCTTGTGAGTTCTGAAAAGAACTTGAGGCTGTCCCTCTCTTCTGACAACTGGACTGACGAGTGATAAGGCCATGGACTTTGGGAGAACAATGGCCAGGCCTATCTTACTCACCAGCATACACCCAGCATGCCTAGTCCAGAACGGGCAGCCAAAAGACATTTATCGAATCAATAAAATAAAAGGATGGATGGTATAACAAGGGGCTTCCAGGAGCAACTCAGTTCTGAGAATCTAGTTTTCTCAGTTCGATGGCACGCCATCAATAAGCAGGAATTTTGTGTGGGAGAAGGTGGACACCCCAGCGTGCTGGAAGAGGAACTGGCAGACTGATTGTCTGGGAGATGAAAACATTTCAGTCTGTCATTGATACTGAAGGCAGGGTCTGGTTTGCCATGTCACATGCCGAGGGTGCCAGTTCTGAAGGCTATAAAAGCAAAATCAGATGACAGCTTTGACTCTGGACATTAATGAGTAGATTGGAAACCCTTGAACTACCCAGGCTTCTGCAGCACCGTCACCCAGAGTGATCAGACATCTGAGGAAAGTATGTTGCTTGCTCAGGGACTCTTCTTAAGACACCAGTCACAAGTGTTTGCATGAGCACCCTGTGACCCCGTACACACCCGTCAACTGAAAGTTAATGCTTCAAGAGGCGATACTTGCCTTTTCATTTGGCAATGCACTCTGATATGTTACATTCTATTCTATTTTATTTTTTTACGAATCCCTGGTACAGTGCACTGATTTGATTTGATGGCCAAAGCACAATTTGGAAATAACACTCTGTGATAGTTTTTAAGGCAGACGGGTGATAGCATGGGTAGACTAGATATTTCATCTTTTCCAAAACAGATTTATTGAAATATAGAATTCACCTATTTAAAGTGTAAAATTCCATGATTTTTGATGTATTTGCAGATATGTGCAACTATCTGTAGAGTCAATTTTAGGACATTTTCATCACCCTCAAAAGAAACTCTTATTCTTTAGCATTTACCCTTCCTTATTCCCTTAACCCTTTAAGCTTCAGGCAACCACTAATGTACTTTCTGTCTATAGATTTGCCTGTTCTAGACATTCCATGTGAATTGAATCATATAGTATATAGGCTTTTGTGACTGGCTTTTTTCACTTGCATTGTTTTCAGGATTCATTCATATTGTAGGATGGATCAGAACTTCATATTTTTTATGGCTGAATAGTATTCCATTTTATGGGATATGCCACATTTTATGTATTCATCTTAGTGTTTCATTATCACCTAAAACATAGCCTAGTCAATCTCCTTAAACTAATATTTTTAAACATCTGAGAAGATGTGTACTTGTCAGGAGCCTCGGGTGCTGATATGGGTGAGAATGTTTCCTGGTCCCATCTGTGGCTTTAGGGTCTCACTCTGAAAAGTCTTCCTGTTTCTCCTTTGTTCTTAACATTGGTTGGAATCCCAGAAAGCATCAGGTGTGCAGGAAAGAGCTTGTTCTGGTGGACTTGAGGATCACAGAGGGCTTCTTCCTTCCTTCATTGACGGGTGGACAACTGCAGAAGCAGTGAATATACTGATTGATTCGTCAGGGCCGAGTGAAAATGCTCTTTGGAATGTCCCATTCTGTGCTTTGAGGAACTTGCAGTGCAGAGCCCTCAGCCTGAAGCCAACGTTGATCTCTCTAAGAGCATTTCAGATGGAGCCCCTTACTGAAGGTTAACAACCCAACCCAATGTTAGCTCTCTCTGCTTTTCCAACTTGCTCTCTCAAGACCCTTCAGATTCTCCCAAATCACAAAGACAAACTACAAAGCTGCTACTTGAGTCACTTATGGGTCAGTGTTATTGCTATTATATTAGCAGTAGTAGTAGTATTTTTAAAAATCTTGTTTCATGCTTCTGACTGAAACCATAAGTAATATGTATGAAAATCCTCAGGTAGGAGGCAGTAGATATGCTCTTGTCTTCCAAGGGCTTTACAGTACTCAATAGATGATTTGATTTAAGGTTCACTAAAAAGCCATCTTTGGCAAGACCTGATTCCTGGAATTTCCTGGGCTATTGAAATTGCACCATTTTTCATTTTCCAGGCCTTTTCTTTGACATTCCACGTTGATATGGCCATGTCTGCCTCCACCATGTCTGAAATGCTCTTGGCATTTTCCTTGGATGTTTGCTAATCCTGTGGTTTTTGGTGGTAGATTTAGAGGAAATGTTGAAACACGGAGCCAGGGTGGAGAGGAGATGGTGCTCCTCAGAGGGAGCTCTTGGGCTTCCCCAATAGAGACAGGTGACTGGAGCCAAATGATAGTGGCTGTGCGAGCTCAGCTGATTGTCTGTCAGTCTCACCTGGAGATGGCCCACTCATCTGTGCATTGAGGGATGTGGGGGAGTGGGGAGGGCCCACCCAAGTGGCCAGCCTAAGAATAAACCACACAAATGGCCCCTGGGAAGGCAGCAGACAGCAGGAGTTTTGTAATCAAGGGGCTGCATGTTTGATTCCCTCTCTATTAAATTTCAGAGGGGCGTTCTATGATATTAGGTAGAGGTAAGGCTTTGAAGAACAAAGCAGAAGAGAGACACGGAGTCAGGTGCTACAGTAGACCAAGTAGTGTGGGGAGGGGGAGGATTCTAGGAGGCAATGCTTAAGCACAGAGCTGAATGAAGCAAGAGAGTCAGCTGCTGGATGTTTGCATGTATATTCTGGGCTGAGGGAGTTGCATGCGCAAAGGTCCTGAGAAAGCCGTTTGTTTGCTTAGAAGTAGCAAGTGGAAAGAGCCACTGGAACCAGGTGACTAAAGTACAGTGGTACTGACCACTCAGCACTTCTCTCCTGACAATTCAAGACAGAGCTCTTCAGAGAATAAATGATAATATGAACAGAAGCAAAGTATAATGGTGCCCAGAAATGTAGCTGGAAGACAATAGAACATTGGCTCCCATCTAGACAACTAATTATGAAGTGTGAACTTATCAAAGACCCCAAACTGCCTTGATTACACTGAATTCCAAGTATATGCTGGAGAATCTATAGCTCCCAACCCCCTCTAGGGCAGTTTCTACCAGCTTCTAAAGGAGCCATATTGAGGCTAATGGTTTCCAAACTGGCATAGAGCTGGGTAGAAATTCCTGCATGTGTAAGATAAAACATTGTGGGGGCTAGAAGGAGACGGCAGAATCCTAATTTTCTTTTTAAAAACCCCATCCTAGTCTCAGCGTGGTGGCACGTGCCTATAATCCCAGCAGTTGGGAGGTGGAGGCAGGAGGCCAGAGTTTGAGGTCAGAGGCAGCTTGCATAATTTAGTGAGACTTTATCTCAAAATAAAAAATAAAAATAGAGTCTGGGAGTGCAGCTCAATGGGGCCACACCCACTCACCCTCTGTAGAGCTCTTGCAAAGTATGTATGAGGCCCTGGGTTCAACCTCTCAGTACTGAAAAAAAAAAAAAATCATTCTTTGGTGATTCTTTCCTTTCCATTCCCTTTCCTTCTCCCCTCTCCCTATTTCTTTCTTTTTCTGTTCTGCCATGTATTAACCTGCTACTTAGAAGATAGGCTTTGGGGTCAGATGGCCAGGGTCTGAATTCTGGCTCTGCCACTTCCTGATTTTGGTGCTTTGGCTAATTTACCCTCTGTTTGCCTTAGGTTCTTCATTGGCAAAATGGAAAAATAATATCACTCACTTGATAGGGTTCTTGTGAAGGTTAAAAGTGTTAATATATGTAAAGTGCTTGGAATTGATCATGGCATACTCTTATATAGGGCTGGGATTTAGCCCAGTTGGTAGAGCACTGCACTGCAGTCTCTGAGGTCTCCAGTTCAATTCCCAGCACCGCAAAAATGGGAGAAGGGCCTAGCAATCCACTCCCAAGGCAATCTCGAAATGGTCAGCCACTGAAAACCCTATGAGGGTCGCTATGTGTCGGATACCGACTTGACAGCACCTAACAACATCAATAACAACATACTCTTACATACTTGTTTGAGACTATTTTGATCAGGGTTATAATTTCTAAGTAAATAAACATGAAAATGTGAGGTGTGTATGTGTTCTACATATTTTGGTAGCTAGAGTGGATGATTTAAACAATTTCGAGATCTCTCCTTGAGGTAATGAGAATCATTTTTCATCTAACACCCATAACATTAGGCTTTGTCAGGGCACAGGTTGCTCATGGGTCTGGTTTTATGCAAATGAAGCAGGTTTTAATATCAACAGGAGGGAGAGAATACTAGTGATACAGAAGAAGCAAGCCTGAGGACACCCAGGCTCTTTCTCATCCTCAGCATGCTTTCTGAGGCTACTCTCCAGAGAGCAGAGCTACGGCGAGAACACAGGGTCTTCAGAGCTAAGGAAAACAGATTATTCTGGAGAAACTGCATTCTCCAGACTATTAAAAAAATTCAGAAAGAGATTAATTTTGAAAATCAAGGAGGCCTTGGAGATGTTTCAGCTAAAGAATTTTTTTTTTGTTGTTTGTTTTGTTTTATTTTGCTTTTTCTTGGAAGTGTTGAAGGAAAGAGAAAAGCAGAAAAGTGAGATACATTTTGATGCAAGGTATATTTGCCCGATAGTTCCATTTTCTTGGGTCTCCAATTCTTAGTGCTTCCTTTATCAGTGTTTCAAATTATAAAATAGCCTCAGCTAACCCATGGTTTGCAGGCGGATGATTGATATCCAGCATGGATTTGTCAGGTGCTGTTGAGTTGGTGTCCTACTCTTAGTGACCCTACATACAACAGGCAAAACAGTATTGGCAGTGCTTCTCTGCTATTCATAGGGTTTTCAATGACTGATTTTGTGGGTTGCCAGGTCCTTCTCCCAAGCCTACAGTACCTATGCTCCAGGGCAGTCTCCCATCCAAGTACTAACCAGTGCTGACCCTGCTTCGCTTCTGAGATCTGACAGAATCAGATGCCACAGTGGTATGGCTGCAGGCCAGTATGAAGTTCTCCCACTTTTCGGCTGCTATTGAATCACATGGTGAATGGTGAAAGAAACCAAATCAGACCGAAAACATGGCATGTATCAGTGAGCTTATGAGCCTCTGTGAAGGCTGGTTCAGGAAGTGGCCACACCCACTCACCCTCTGTATCTTGACTGGGTAAATGACCAGGGTACCTTCAACCACAAACCTTAACTTCTTTTACAGTACCAATTGATTAAGAATTAGAATGGTTTTTGTGTGTGTGTGTGTGTGTGTGTGTGTGTGTGTGTGTGTTCTATTTCAATTTGGAAATATTACAGGCACAACAAGCACAGTAAAGGAGAAGTAAATTAGAATCTGGAAACTTGGTTCTAGTTTCAAAGGGGATTCTGCTGTTCCTATCAGCACCATGTGCTGGCTCTTTGGGATTGGTGTTTTAGATATACCAACCAGAGATTTTTAGATTTCTGGGAAATAACAGCAAGATTGGCATAGAAAACAAACAAGCAAGCAAGCAAACAAACAAAAAAACCCATAGTGCTTAGTGTACCTTCTAAAAGGAACCTGGGGAAGTTTTCAGTGGCTGGTAAGCGACTTTCTATTGTTGCCCTGCTGCCAAGGAGTTCAGGAGGGGTGAATTCCCTTCCATTCCTAAGGATACTGGATGCATCCTCAGGCACAAGCCACTTGGAAAGTTTTGAAAGGTGGCCAACTCCTGATAGAAATACAATCTAAATCAGGAATGTTAAGTAAAGAATGTTTGTTGTGTTTTTGTTAGAAGCTTAAAATTCCAGAATGGTTTATTCTGCATTTCTGCACATTTATTTCTTCTTGGAGATCCCAAATAATTTCTTTATTTTTGCACAAACAGTTCTATTTTTCTCTGTCATCTCTATCCTAACTCATCAGGTTCAATTTCCTCTTGTGTTTTTGTTCTAATAATTTCCATTTGGTGATCAATGCCACAGGAAAAGATACAGTTTTAGCAGTGAGGTGATTTTTCTTCCACCTAAGTAAATCGTTAAAGACAATGGAAAGGAGAATAAATGTGTTTTTCAAGAACCAGGATTCTTACCTCATTGTATCAGCTCATTGCAGACAGTGTGTATACAATTCACTTTGGACGGAATCATCATAAATATGAGACAATACGGTATAAACCACGTTTTATAATGCAATGCTCACCAATAAATTCCACTTACAGCCTTAAATCAAATTGGTGCAGATGCAAAAATTATGTAAATCTGGTGGCACCTCCTCCTGACCTTGTGGGGACCCTCCCAGATCTTGACTCAATAAACTTTTTCTTCCCTAATGACCTGGCAGTTATTCCTGTCAAGAGAATACAATGGGGGTGCTGAGAAGTGGGGAAGTGAAGCTGTGATTCAGAGACCACCAGGGCCCTTAAGAAGATTAATTTGTATGAGGTACCCGAAAAGTTGGAAAAATCTCAATGCGTTTCTGAATATACATATTCATTTTGAGCTGATTTCTGTTCCTCTTGTGCCCTGTAAAATTTCAAGGAATGTGGTTGAGATCTGGAGATTTCCACAAAGAGATTAAGAGAGACTATAAACAGAAGAAATAGTGGTTTTGTATAACTGTTGGGCATGAAATATTTTCAATACCAATATGTCCTGGTTTTCAGTATAGAAACTGTGTAAATAGCTTGTAAATACTCAGGGAACATTTCTATTAATGCTCTTAATAACAATGCATGTGAGTTTAAGGTTAAAAAGGGGCTGCATCTGTTATTTTTACTGGGAATAACATACATCTGGTTTTATATTTATTTCTTACATGAGCCAGTGAAACATACTTTTTTTTTAATGGACATCAAGGACTGATTTTGTGTTTTCTTTAGGAGCTAATCCATTTGGGGTCCTCAATAAATACTTTTATTTAATGGTCATTGGATTTCATCATCCTGACCAAATGCTTAAGTTTCTCTTCTTTTGAAAGATGTTGGGTCCTTTCAGCCCATATGAATCCCTGAAATGCTCTCGTGAAATTTCAAGTCATTTCCATGTGGGGATACAGAAATGATTTCTTGTCTCATTCTTGAAGTTTAGATACTGGCCTTGTTCTGTAACTGCCTGAAGAGTAGGGAGTTCATGTCTTGTGGAAAGGTTTTCATTCAGTCTCACCAAAATTTTTTTCTTATTTCTAGGTGGAAGCAGCCCCAGGATGAATGAGGACCAGGGACTGATGGGAGAAGGCTCAGAGTCAGGCAGGTTGGGCTGCAGCCTCACTCCTGCTATGTAGACTCAGACATATCCTCCCTGAATATCTGTCCCTTGCTGTAAAATATGGTTGATAGTACTTTACCTCCAGGGTAGATGTTAGGGGTAAACAAAAGGCTTTGGAAAGTGGGATGTAAACTATAAACAGGTATTTTATTGTCATCGTCTTGAGTGACACACTATCCCAAGGGACAAATAACAAGGACACAACCTTTAATGGCAGGGAACTCAATGGTTTTTTAACACATTTTGGTCCCTCCATTGCAAGGCATTGTTAATTCCAAATATATTAATTAAGTGTTTTTTATGTGCTAAGGAGCAGTTTTATTTCTTCAACAGTGATATCTTAATTTAATGTAAACAATGTTGCCAGTAACAGCAGAAGTACCTTAGTTGTGGAAATGTTAGTGTTGTTCAGGTATAATTGATACAGTAAACACATAAAGTGTACAACTTGATACATTTTGACATATATATGTAAGACTATCATTACTACCATGAAAATGAACATATCCATAACCCCCAAAGCTTCCTCATGCCCCTTTGTTATGGCTCCCCTGTACCCTTCCTTTTGCCTTCTCTTCCCCAGGCAACTACCCATCTACTTTCTGTCAGTAGGAATTGTTGTTGTTATTGTTGTTGTTGTTGATGATGATGTTGTTGTTGTTAGGTGCCGTTGATTCAAGTCCAACTCATAGCAATCCTATGTACAAAAGAATGAAACACTCCCTCACACAGTGCCATGCCCAGCACTGTGTCAGTGCGCCTCTGCTATTCACAGTGTTTTCAATGGCGGATTGTTTGGGGGGATGCATTGCTAGGTCCTTCTCCCTCAGTAGGAATTAGTTTGCATTTTATAAAAGTGTAATCATCTTAGTCAGCTTTGGCTGACAAAATGCCATAGACTGGGTAACATAAACAACAGAAATTATTTCTCACAGTTCTAGAAGCTGAGAAGTCCAAATCAACGTGCCAGTAAGGTAAGTTTGGTTCTGAGGGCTCTTTTCTTGGCTTGTAGGAGGCCGCCATCTGCTGTGTTCTCATGACTTTGTGCATGGTCAGGAAGGGAGAGGGCAAGCTCTCTGGTGTCTGTCCTTACGGGGCACCAATCCCACCATGAGGACCCCTCTCTCATGACTTCATCTAGACCTAATTACTTCCCAAAGGCCACATCTCCAAATATTACCACATTGTCAGTGCTCCAATATACAAATTTTGAAGAGACACAAGATTCAGTCAAAAAAGAAATGATAGTTGGGCATTGTGGTAGTGCCCATTGTGGATGTTGTTGTTGCTGTTGTTAGGTGCCGTCGAGTCGGTATCCGACTCATAGCAACCCTCTGTACAACAGGGGAAACAATTGTTTCAGTGCTTCTTTGCTGTTCATAGGGTTTTCAATGGCAGATTGATTTTTGGGAGGGGGTTGCCAGGTCCTTCTCCCAAGCCTACAGCTTCTGGTGTTGCCAGGCGGTCTCCCATTCAGGTACTAACCAGGCCTGACCCTGCTTAGCTTCCGAGATCTGACGGGATCAGATGCCACAGGGCTACAGCTGCAGGCATTGTGGATGATGAGATACCTATTATCTCAATACTTAGAAGGCAGAGGTAGGAGGATTACAAATTTGAGGCCAGCTTGAGCTACATTGTGAGACCCTGTCTCAAAAAAAAAAAAAAAAAAAAAAAAAAAAAAAACAAAACCAAAAAACAAACCAAACCAAACCAACAAGGCAAACAAACAAAACAAAATACCCCCTCCAAAATCATATACTCTTTTGAGGAAATACACGTTTTTGGGGGGGTTGTTTTGGCTTAGCTTTTCTGAGTCAGCATAATTAATTTGAAATTTCTCCATGCTCTTGCATGTAACAGTAGTTCATTTCTGTTTTATTGGATATAAACAAACCACAAATTGTGTGTCCATTCACGTATTGATGGACATTTAGATTGTTTCTGATTATGTGGATTTTATTAATAGAACTGCTATGCTTCACATAAAACACTTAGACTTTAATTTTTGCCATATTAATAGGTATATGGTGGCATTTCATGTGGTTTAATTTTTATTTCCCTAGTGATTAATGGCCTGCAGCCATACCACTGTGGCATCAGATCCTGTCAGATCTCAGAAGCTAAGCAGGGTTGGGCCTGGTTAGTACATGGATGGGAGACTGCCTGGAAACACCAAGTGCCGTAGGCTTGGGAGACGGACCCGGCAACCCACTCCCAAAAATCAATCAGCCAGTGAAAACCCTATGAACAGCAGAGAAGCACTGACAATAGTGTTTTGCCTGTTGTATGTAGGGGTACTATGAGTCGGACACCGACTCGACATCACCTAACAACAAGTGATCAGTGGGACTAGGGTTTAGCTCAGTGGACAGAGCACTGCTCCACACTCTCTGAGGACATGAGTTCAATCCCCAGCACTGAAAAAATGGGAGAAGGACACTACAATCCACTCCTGAAGCCATCTTGAAACCATCAGCCATTAAAAACCCTATGAAGGTCGCTATGAGTAAGACTGGACTCGACAGCACCTAACAATGACAGTGATCAATAGTATGGGATATTATTTCATATGCTTGTCAGTTGTATATGTGTATGTATATTTCTTTTCTCTTTTTTTGATGAAAACCCACCTTTTATGGAGGGTTATCTTCTTGTTTTGAACTTTGAAATTTCTTTATATATCCTGGATGTAAGTCCTTAAGCAGATATATGATTTGCAAATATTTTCTATGTTCCTGTGGCTTTTCTTTTCACTTTCTTTGTCTTTCAAAGGGCAAAAAACTTTAACTTAGATGAAATCCAATTTGTCAATTATTTTCTTTTGTGAATCATGCTGCTTTTTAAAAATCTCATTTAAGAAATTTTTGCCTAACCCAAGGTCACAAAAATTTTTTATCTGTATTTTTATCTGTGTTTTTCTAGAAATGTCATAGCTTTAGATTTATATATGGTATGAATTATGGATTTTTAAGTTCATTATTGTTGTTATTTTGCACATAGACATCCAGTTGTAGCATCATTTGGTCCTCCTACTTCAGCCTCCTGAGTGCTAGGATTACAGGCTTGCACTAACCATATCCAGCTTTCAGATCATTAACTTCTAAAAAATAAAATATGGCTGCTAGAATCTTAACAGGATTGTGTTGAATTCCCAAAATCAACAATTTTGGGGAGAATTGACATTTTAACACTATTGAGTTGTTGGACCCAGGAATATCCCTTCCATTATTTATGTCTTGAAAATTTCTCTCAGGCATGTTTTGTAGTTTTCAGTGTATTGGTGTTTTACATCTGTCATATTTATTCCTATTTCTGATTTTTTGATTTTTTGATTATAAATGGTATTGTTTAAAAGTTTCAACTTCAAACTAATATAAAGACATGCTAGTAGAGAGCTAATATAAAGATTTTTGTATGTTGATCTTTTATTCTGCAACTTTGCTAAATTAATTTATCAGTTTTAGTAACTTTTATTGTAGACTCCATTGGATTTTTAATGGAATCTATGCTTTGAACAACAAAAGACCTATTTCTTTTTTTCTGATCTGCATGTCATTCATTTAATTTTCTTTCCTCATTGTATTATTTAGAGCTTCTAGTACAATATTAAATAGAAATGGTGGGAGAAGACATTCATATATTTTTCCTGATCTTGAGGGGTGGGATTCAATCTTTCATTGAATATGAGGTTAGCTGTAAGTTTTCCACAGATGCCCTTTATTAGCTTGAGGAAACTCCCTTCTTCCCTACATTACATAGAGATTTTTTTCTTTTATGCAAATCAGAAATGGATGTTGGATTTTATCAAGTGCTTCTTCTATAGCTATTGAGATGACTATGCTTTTTTCTTCCTTAGTTTAAATGGTAAATTTGATTGATTAATTTAAAAACATTACTCCAACTCTTTTCATTCCTAGTATATATCCCATGATTGTAATGTAGTTATAGAAATGCATATTTTATATTTTGTTAGATTTCATATGTCAAAAGTTTATTTAGAATTTTTATATCTATTATGACAAGAGTTATTTATCTATAGTTTCCTTGTGATATCTTTGGGTTTGATATTAGGATGATAAAGCCCTCTTAGAATGAATTGGAAGAATTCTATGTTCTTCAAGTTTCTGATAAACTTTTTATAGAGTTGGTATTATTTCTTATGTAAATATTTGGTAAGTATTTGGCAGAATTCATCAGTGAAGCTGTCTGAGCTTGGAGTTTTCTTTGTGGTAAAGTTTTTAACTACAAATTCAATTTCTTTAGGAGAAATAATGCTAACAAGTTATTGATTTATTCTCGAATAATATTTGGCAGTTAGTATCATTCTTTTTCTCCTCCCTCTATTAGTAAATGATGATGGGGTACAGATTCATACATCATTGGCTTTTTCCATTATGCATCCTTTACAAAATCACTTTAGTTAGCATCTTTTAAGAATTTGTTCATTTAATCTGAGGTGTTCACTTTGTTGGCATGAAGTTGTTCATAATATTCCTTTATTATCCTCTTAATGTCTGTCAAATCTTTAATGATGCCACTGTTCTTTTTTGTTATATTATTAAGATGTGTCTTTTCTCTATTTTCCCTCCTTAGTGTAGCTAAGAGTTTATTCATTTTATCAAAGAACAAACCTTTGTTTAAGTTTCACTGATTTTTTCTGTTGTCTCTTTCCTTTTCATTGTTCTTGCTTTGGTCTTTACTCTTTTTTTTTTTTTTTTCTGTTTACTTTAGGTTCAATTTATTTTTCTTTTTCTGGTGTCTTAGAGTGGAAACTAGCAAAAGAAGATTTTGGTCATTGATGTGAGATCTCTCAAGATTCCTAATATAACTAGGCACCAAGTGCTGTAAATTTCCTTCCACCTACTGCTTTAGCAGCATCTCATTAATGTTGCTATATCATGTTGTCATTTTCATTCAATTCAAAATAGTTTTGAATTCTTTTCTGGTTTCTTCTTTGACTTATGGGATATTTAAAAGTGTGTCGTTTAGTTTCCAAATATTTTCAGAGATGTTTCTGTTATTGATTTCATTGTGGTCAAACAGCATACTATATATGATTTGAATTGGTTAAATTCATTAAAACTTGTGTTATGGCCAAGATTATGATCTATCTTAGTATATATTTTGTATGCACTTGAAAAAAATGAGTATGCTCTTTTTGGGTGGAGTATTCTATACATGTCAATTGTGTCAAATTGATTGACATTGTTGACCAAATCTTCTATATCCTTGATGATTTTCTGTTTACTTGTTCTATCAATTGTTGAGAGAAAGTTATAGAAATATCTCACTATAATTGCAGATTTGTCTATTTTTCCTTGGGTCTTCTGACCCGTGAACAAGATCTAGTTTTCTACTTGTTAAGGTTAAATTTCTCTTAGCAGGTTTATAGTTTTCAATGTATAGGTCCTACATATTTTTTGTTAAATTTATCCCTAAATATTTCATAGGTTGGATGGTATTATGAATGGAATTAGATTTAAAATTTTTAATTTATCTTTTAGTGTTAATATATAAGAATATAATTGAAATTTGAATGAATATAGAGAAAAAGGTAGAGTTTTCCATGCCAGGCTGTTAACATTATTTGGTGGGGCTGCTTTGGGTAAAGTAATTAACTGAGATGAAGGGAGAAATTTTGCCTAGATGTAGTTCATATATATTGCTTTTGTTACTTCAAATAAAAGCTCAACCAATTATAAGCAATAGGGAATGTTGTTATCTCCCTAATAACATCCTTCTTGGCTGTAGACTTCTTTGAGAGGAAAGGAAGGGCCAGAGCTCAGGAAAGACAGCTGGTATCTGGTCTTGACCCAGGCATGCCGGCAGCTTTTGATGAGTGTGTGAGTCCTACCTGAGCTCTGTTTACAGAAGACAACTTTGTTTTCTTGCTCAGCTGGACTCTAAAGAATACAAAGTAAAGGACACCCAATGTGTGATATCTTGGTTTGCAGGCACCCATGGAGTACCTTCACCAGTTTGCAGACTGTTAGATGCTTACTGAAGTGCCCTGCCTCCCCCTCTTCTTTGCCGTCAACATCATGATTTGGGGGTGTGTATGTGTATGTGTATGTGGGTTGCATTTTTACACACGTGTCTGGATATAGCCAGCCAGATGTATAAAATACTGTGTGACTAAGCCAGTCATGGCATCCTAAAACTCCTAGATAAAGATATTTTCTTCCTCAGCTTCTTTTGGAGCATGCTCTTGCAGAATAGTTCTGGTTAGTGAGACATAGTGGGTTGGGGGTATGTGTGGGCACAGATTTGCTTTTCGGATAAAAAGACTGCACATGTTTGGGAGAAAGCCTCCTGATCATCACCTTTCTTGTTAATTGGAAGGATGGTGTGATATTAATGGGCATGATATTAGAGCTCTGGAAACCATTGTGCAGCTACTTGGCAATTAGCAAATGGATAAAAAGCCAACATGTGGAAAATAACTGAGCTGAAGGAAGGAAAAGTATGAGCTTTCTATAGTACGATTGAACTACTGAAACAGTTTGGGATTGACCCACTTCTGGACTTCATATCTGTATTTTGATTTAAAGTTGCTGTTACTCAGGATTTCAGTTCAGTGATTGTATTTCTGTTTTTTCCAATACTGGAGGGCTGAATCCAGGGCCTCATGCAGGCTTTGCAAGCACTTTACCACTGAGCTGCACCTCCAGTCCATTTTTTGACTTTTTATTTTGAGACACTGTCTCTCTAAGTTATCCAGGCAGCCTCTGGCCTCTAACTTGCAATCCTCCTGCCTTCATCTCCCGAGTCGCTGGGATTACAGGCGTGCGCCAGGGCACCCAGCTCAGTTCAGTATTTGTATATGAACCCATTGGCTACTGTCATACAATATTCAAAGGGGAATGTGTGAAATGTGGGATGGGGAGATTAGAGGAAGACTTTAAGAAAACTATGAAGAGGGAATAGCAATTCGATGGGAAAGAAGAAAGGTCAGACATTTTAGTAATAAGGGGCAGCGTATGCACTGATCAGGCCCAGCATTGCATGGAGTGTTTTGGAGACTGGGAGTGGTCTGGACTAGCCTGGTTAGATGCAGTGGTTCTCAACAGAAACATACCTCTTGGAGAATTTTAAAATGTTAGAATGATTGGGAGGTGATTCTAGTTCCTAATGGATGAGATACTCAGTCTGCAGCGAAAGGTTGTGAAACCAGTACAGATGTCAAGCAGGAAACCCCCCGAGGAAACAAGACTGGCCTGTCTGGCTTGCGGGTATAGCATCTCTTTCAGGGATGAGAAGGTTTTCCTTCTTTGAACACTGAGAAAGAGAAAGCGATTTCACTTTTCAGGGGAGAGAGACTGCAACCATTCTTAAGAGGGGCTGAGGTTCTCCTGACGGTCACTCTCCTGAATGCTATTAGATTTGTCTTAAGCATTTCAATTTCTCATTTAGAAATTTGTCAATTTTTTTTAAAGCTAACTCTGGAACAAGAAATAAACTATTGATATAAATGAAAACTTTTTTATGCTTAGCACAGATCCAACTCTTCATGCATGTACTTTAATTCAAAGAGCAAAAAATTCTAGGCAAAAAACTCTGTGGTTAGCCTAGCTCATTTCTTTAGGATGTTAAGGTCTAAAGAGCAGTATGCTTACAAACATAAAAGAACATAAAGTCTTTGTGTATTTTTCTGACTCCCAAAACTACATTCATGTTATAAGATGATATCATCTATAAGGTGAAAGCTTCCTACAATCTCCCTTTTCGCAGATAAACATTATTAATAGATTGATGAATTAAAATAGTTTATATGGATAAAACAACATGCTTACCTTCAAATAGGAAAGAATGAGACCATGTTTACATTTTTATTTTGCAATGCACTATATTATGGGAGGGCTGGGATCTAGCGCAGTTGGCAGAGCACTGCTCTGCAGTCTCTGAGGTTCCAGGTTTGATTCCCAGCACTGCAAAAATGGGAGAAGGACGTGGCAATCCACTCCCAAGGCAATGTGGAAACAATCAGCCATTGAAAACCCTATGAGGGTCACTATGAGTCGGACAAGACCCAAAAGCACCTAACAACAACAATAACATATTATGGGAGGAAGATGTCTTTTGTTTTTCCCAAGTCCAAAGCAGAGCTGACATTCTGCTCACACAAACCAGTCGAGCTAGCAGATATAGAAACTCTCTGTTCGGACTGGCTGGTTAAATATTTTGAATAGTCTCTCACTACTATGGACTGACCCATGTGTACCCCCACCCTCTGCCTATTCATATGTACTAACACTTAATATGGCTGCGTTTGGAGATAAAGCCTTTAAAGAATTAACCCAGGTTAGATGAAGTCATAAGGATAGGGCCCTGATCTGATAGAATTATTGTGCTTATTGGAACAGACACCAAAGCCGTGTCCCCTCTCCCACTATTTGAGGATACAATGAGAAGATGATTTTCTGCACCCAAAGGACAGAGCCCTTCCCAGACACTGACCTTGCTGGCCCCTTGATCTTGGACTTCCCAGCCTCCAGGACTGTGAGAAAATAAAATTCCGTTGCTTAAGCCTCTCAGTGTGCAGCATGTTGTTATGGCAGCCTGAGTAGACTGATGTTGTTGTTGTTGTTGTTGTTGTTAGGTGCCATGGAGTTGGGCCCGACTCACAGTGACCTTATGTACAATAGCATGAAACATTCCCCTACACTGTGCTATACACACGAACTTTTTGTTTGAGCCCATTGTTGCAGACACTGTGTTTCTTCTCATTTTGAGCCATGCCACATCAGCAAATGGAGGTCCCAGGGGCTTTACTCCATTCCTGTCATTAAGGTCAACTGTACTTTGAGGAGGCAACTCTTCCCCAATCATCTCTTGAATGCCTTCCAGCCTGGAGGGGGGGGGGCTCATTTTCCTGCACTATATTTGACGGTGCTCTGCTATTCATTGAGTTTCAATGGCTAATTATTTTGACAGTGGGCTACCAAGTCCTTTTCCTTAGTCTATCTTAGTCTGGAGGTTCAGCCTGTTCACAATGGCTGGCCCTGCTGGTTTCTGAAATACTGGTGGCATGGCTCTTGGCATCACAGCAACACACAAGTCCCCACGGCACAACAAGCTGACAGACATGTGGGGGTATAGACTGACATCTTTTAGTAAATATGGATTCTCCCTAAAAATTCCAGTTTAGAGTTATTCCTAGGGTACCAGTAACTTGAAAGAAGTTTTTTTTTTCCCCTTTTGTCATTTGCAGTTTATCTGTTCGTATGTAATCACATAAATTGTTGTTGTTAGGTGCCGTCAAGTCGGTATCCAACTCATAGTGACCCTCTGTACAACAGGGGGAAACACTATTGTCAGTGCTTCTCTGCTGTTCATAGGGTTTTCAATGGCAGATTGATTTTTTGGGAGGGGATTGCCAGGTCCTTCTCCCAAGCCTACAGCTTTTGGTGTTCCCAGGCGGTCTCCCATCCAGGTACTAACCAAGCCCGACCCTGCTTAGCTTCCGAGATCTGATGGGATCAGATGCCACCGGGCTATGGCAGCAGGCAATCGCATAAATACAAATTCCGAATTCAAATTTTGATAGCATCAACTTTCCAAGTTTAGTAGTTCCAGATACCTTCTCTGGACTTCTGAACACCCTTTGAAAAAGAAATTCCTACTCAGGAGGAATTCTTCACATAATTCCCAACCCAAGGGATCACCCAGACACACAGCCCCCAGACATCTTTCCTTTTACCCCATCCTCAAAATCTTTAAGCTTGGGTGAAGAATAACAAGAAACTCTTCCCCCCAGAAATGCCATGCCTCATACTCCTTCTTACACAGAGATAAGCCAAGCAACTGGAGACAAATGTACTCTGGAGTGGGCCATGGAAAGAGAGGAAAAGGTAGAAAAGCAGTTTGATTTATGTTATAGCTGTTGCAGAGATTTGTATTTGTCCTTAATTTTCCGTTAATAAACATTTGCTCTGTTTGTCAACAATGGATATTTTTCTTCCATATGGTTAGAAATAGGTGAATGTGTTCTCTAAAACCCATTCAGATAACAGGACACACATAAGCTGGATGATGTTGGAATTTCCATTTTGTTTTCAATATGAATTTATTTGAAATCTCATGACTTGAGAAGGATATTCTCAAGAAGAAATAGCTTAACTTTCTTGGAAAAAGTCAGGCCTTTTTTGTGATTGTCTGAAGATGACTTTAGTTTGCAACCTGTTAGATTTCTTTCTTGATATGGCTTTTCAATATTTCTTATAAAATAGTGTATATTAGTTTTTTTTACTTTATTTCAGATAGGTTTTGAGAGATTTCTTATGTATATTGGAGATCTCTTTCATTAAGTCAAAATTTATTTTGGTACATGTTACAAAACTATTTTTTCATTTTACTTATTATTAGGAAGACCCAAAGAATACATGACTACATTGACATCTCCTGAAGGGGAGCCCAGATCCAAGCCCATTAAATAGCTTTTTAATTTAATAGTTATTTAATTTCTTCCCTGCACAGTTCTTACACATCAAGATTTTTCTAGAATACCCTTAACATGTCTGTTCATCTTACTATCAAAAATGACCAGACCACGTCTATCAGGGAGGGCTCCCCTCTTGGCCATGCATGGCAGACATTGGTGGAACTTACTAATGAGAAGAATGGAGCGATCAGGTTGTTCATTCTCATTACCTGAGCTGTGGGACAAGTTAAAGGTAGAAGCAGAATTGTATTTCGTAGTCATGGTGGTTTCACCATGACAGTTGGGTATCAATGTCCCCCATCATGCAGCACATAGTCATGATCATCAATGGGAAGGACTCTCAATCTTTATTACCAAAGGATACTCTGTACCCACATCACATTCAGATGGAACATGCTGCACGTGTTCTCTTTTTTCATTAAAAAAAAAAATCTTAATTGAAAGCTCAGTTCCCTTACAGGTCATTTATCCTCTTGGAGAAAACAAAGCCACAGAATCTCAATGCTGTGAACATGTGGCTTCAGATGCTGGTGGGTTTTTGGGAAGGAGCCAGGAAGGTTGTTTCTGGAGGAGAAATGTCAGCATTTTTCTTGTGGAACTTTAATTGGAAATAGGATGGTGGTTCAGCCTAGAGAAGAGATCAAAATGAAATAAGCTGGTGTTTTCATCCTTGTCCCTTAATGGACCATAATCCTGGTCATAAAAACCCACCACTTAAACTTTGGCAGTCTTGCTTTCCCAGGAAGCTTTATTACTAAGTATTAGCTTGAGTCCAGATATTACTTCTCAAAGTGAAGTTTGAGCTGAGGCCATGGGTGAAGAGAATGTGTTTGTGGGCAAGTCAGGGTTTCCTCATGGTCCTGCAGTGAGTTGTGCATGGTGTTCTGAGGCCTTTTGACATTTTTCTGGGTGAAGAAAATAGGTTTCAGCCCATTTCATACTAACCATATCTCTGGAAGAATTCTGAGCCACAGGTTTTCCACGTGTGGCAAGCCAATACATAATCCCAAACCACATCAGTAACTGTGTTGTCCTCTAAGAGAGTTCAATGTACTCTGGATAGTCTCATGTAGAAGGGTCAGGACATGCAGACCTACTGGGAATAGTTTTCCTAACCAGCCCTCCAACATTTATGTCTCGTGCTCTGCCTATGTTTGTGCCAATTAGATCAGTGCTGGACACTCTTTTCCTTGGCATTTGGCCCTGGACATTTCATAGACAGATCTGTTCCATCCATGCTGCCCATCAGCTCTTCCCCTGTGCAGAGACCTGCATGCTGAGCAGGCACCCAAAGTTCTTGTGGATGCCCCCACCTCCCTCCACAATAATGGGAAATGGGATTTACTCCAGCAAGAACCCATTGGTGATTGCTTTACATAGCTTTCGTGTCAGACATGGACGCACTCCAGAGACTACCTTGATGGAGGATAAGCCATATTTCTGAGATTCTAACAAAACCAATTCATGTCCAAATTAAACTCATTTCTTTTTAACACACAATAGACTTCTGATCACTCCTTTTGCTTAAAAAATTTCAAAATCTCAGTGGGAGATGAAGTGTTTTCACTTAAGACTATTGCTTTTCCAAATGTACGATTAAGCCCCTTAGATTTATGTTACCCTATTCGCCCCAGAGCACTTTGCAGATCCCCCAGAGGAAGGCTGCGTAGCTCAGATGTGCCCACACTGGGGCACTGGGGTCAAAAGCCAGCGCAACCTGCCTTGCTAGCTTTCAGAGAACAAATGGAAACTCATTTCTACATCTGGAGCAGAGGAGCTTATGGTATAGGCGGGTGGCAATTATCTGGGTGGGACCAGGGCCAGGCCAGTAGAATTCAGTTGCTCCTCTCACAAAACTTCCCATCTGGTCTTTTATGACCCAGAGTGGTCAGGGTGGCATTAATTTACACCTCATCCAGGAAGGCACTTCTGAAAATGAGAATGCTCATTAATGCTATACTGTTCCCTGGCTCCAAGGGAAAGGTGTGGATGCTAAGTGGAGATGGGAACTGCTTGCTCAGAAGAGAGTGTATTCCAAGATGAGGACAGGAGTTCACTGAAAGGCCATAGAACTAGAAGCTAGCAAGACTAACAAAAGGAACCATCCCAGACACTAGGCATATACTAAGTATGTTTGTTCATTCAGCAGTGGCTTGCAGGAGGCTCACCCAGCATGAAACATGGTGCTAATAGGGACTGTGGCATTGTGTTAGTCAGCTTTCTGTTGCTGTGACAAAATACCTGAGTGAAATCAACTTAAAGGAAGAAAGGTTTATTTTTGCTTATGATTTCAGAGGTTTCAATCCATGGTCACTTGGTCCCATTGCATTGGGCCTTTGGTGAGGCAGAACATCATGGAGAGGAGCAAATAGTGGAGCAGAGCTGTTCACCTCATGGCAGCTGGGAAACAAAGAGAGACCAAGGAAGGCACTGGGGACAAAATATATCCTTTGAAGGCAGGACCTACTTTCTCTAACTACGCCTCATCTGCTAGAGTTCCCTCCACTTTTCAACGGTGCATTCAATTATGAACCGATTGGTGGATTAATCCATCAATGAGATCAGTAGTCCTCATGATCCAAGCACTCCCAGAGGCCCCATCTCCAAACACTGCTGCATTCAGGATGATGCTTTCAACACATAAGCTTTGGGGGAACATTTCAGGTCCAAACCATGTAAGGCCCAATGGCATTCAGAAATGAACAGTCTGTATCTTCTGCTGCAGCCTAGAGGAGATGTGAGTGCATCGCACACCTACACAGAGGTTCGTTCAGCTGCTCTTACAGCATAGGTGGGACAGGATCGGACTACCCCTGGACCAGGGCAATGCAGAATAAGGAGATTTCAAAGTCCACTGAAGGTGACCCAGTGTCAGGAGGACTTACCTTAAGAGAATCTGAGCATCCCTAATCTGAAAAATCCCAAATCTGGAATGCTTTTACACCTGATTTCATGTGATGGGCTGCAATCCAAATGCAGGGGCACTAAAAGTATTGTGTGCCATCACATCCAGTCTATGTGTGTAAGGTATAAGGTAAAACTTATGTGAATTTTGTGTCTAAGTCCCATCTTCAAGAAATCTCATTATGCATATACAAATATTCCAAAAGCTGAAATCCAATACACTTCTCACTTCAAGCATTTTGGAAAAGGCATACTCAAATTGTGTAACATTTTAAAAAATCTATAATATAACAGTTTACATTCATTTGGACCTTACTGTATAGTTGTTGCTGTCCTAAGCATTTTTCATATACTAATACATGACATTGGTCTTCCTGGTAGCTCTATAAATAAAAGTATACCATTATTTCCATCTTTCAGTTGAAGAAAGTAAAGCACAGAGAGATGAAACAACTTGACCATGGCTGCCCAGAGGCCAAGAAGCAGAGTCTTGATTTGAACTTGGAACAAGAAAGGGCATTGCGTAAAGGGATATGACATTATATGAATTACATAAAAGAAATCAGTATAAATTAAAATATTATCTTATAAACCAATGAATTTTTTATTATTAGCAATGAAATATATTTTCCTAATATTAAATGCATTTAGCAGGAGACTAAATCACCTGTGATCCTTCCCTTTTGACCCATGGAATATATCTTATATTGTCAGAAAGAGAAAATGAAACATAATTAAGTATAATTTTGAAGAAATCTTATTTCAATAGTTCAAAAACCATTCTGCCAAACACAGATTTCTGTGAATTTGATAAATAGTTGAAAGAAACTAGTTTTTAATAAATCAGTAGACTTGGAAAATTAGGTGAATTGGACATTTAGATAAATGGATCACTGAGTAGTTGATTTTTAGTAAGTTAGTTTTTGATGAGCTGATTTACTGACAGAGCAAATTCACACACCAAGACAATACGGTAAGGTCATGAAATACTCCCTCTTATTCCCATAGTCTACAGATTACAGAGGAATTTATTTCTAAGCACAGTAGTACTTTCAGTACCAACCAAAGAAACCTGCCTAGGTGATGTGATAAAGCAGCACAGTGATCTGGATAAGAGAACTTAGTGGATGCAACCTCATGAATGAGCAAATTCAGGGTTCAGACTCAGTTATCTCTCTCTCTCTCTTCCTCTCTCTCTGTCACCCCCCCTTCTTTTTTTTCTTTTTCTTTTTTTCTTTTTTGGGACAAAGTCTCCCTGTGTAGCCCAGATTGGCCTCAAACTCATGATCCTCCTGTCTTGGTCTCCCCAGTGCTGGGATCGCAGGTGTGCTTCACCATGCCTGGCTTTCAAATTCAGGTCTAACTCTGAATTCCATAGCTTTTCTTTTATATTCTGTCACGTCATAAGAGCATCATTACACAAGCCTTAACATTCCAGTGAGTATTTTGTGTGGAAGTGGATAACTAGACAGAGCTCTGAAATCTCCTAAGGGTTCTTTCCTGGGCTAGCTTTGTAGAATTACACCTGTGATCCCTTTTCTGTAACAAATTTCATGCAAAGAGGGCTGGAGGAAGGAGACAAAAACTCCATCACAAAATGAAGCAACTAACTTGCCCACAGTCCTGACATGAATAATAGATCATATAAAAAAATGGCATCAACTGTAACATCCTGCTAGAGGGAGCAAGAGCTGGGCTGTGTGACCTTCAGCCCCTTCCAGCCTTGTGAATCTGACATCTACTGGATTTTAGGGGAACTTGTTTGTTGGACCAATGACTTGACCATACAATCTGTAAGCACTGCCAGGGGTCTGGCTTCCCTGAAATGTTTCCATAAGACCTTTCTATCTTAGCATTTCTATAACTAGTCTTTGTAGAATTTCCTAAAGAAATTCTTAGGAATTCATTCTCTTAGTTTCCTAGCACATCATTCCAAAGCACTCATATTGTACCCAGCTTCACTATACATCAAAGAGCTGCCAATACTTTGCTGACACAAATTCTGTTCTGCTCTGTGTAGACCACACATATCTGGTTTGTAACCATAATGATGCTAGCTTTCACTAGGGTACAAGGCAAGTGCTAATACTCATTTCTCTGCTCTGCTGAGTGTCCTGAAGGTAGGAAATTTGAGGTACTAACATCATCCAGGTTAGTGTCTTGTGAAGATTAGTGCTCCTTCCAAGAATGCTCTAATGCATGGGCTTTTCTCTTGGCTATTTCTTCATTTCATACCTAGTATGTGTGCCTTGTTATAGATCTCTCCTTTTCTTCCTCATAAAGCATTTAATAAAAAATGGTATTCCTAAAACAAAAAGTATTTTCTCCAAAATCCTCTTTGGTGGCCATCTAATAAAAAACTTAAAAAAAAAACATAAAAATAGGCTATTAACACTGGAGACATTCTTTAAATGGGACTACCACTTACTCAAAACCCTGGAGGATTTACCCAAACTGCAGGGCTTTAGGAGAGGAAGCTTGTGGCCCTAAGTGCTATTCTGCTTTACAGTTGTGAAAATTTGTTTTTGAAACAGGCTTTTATAGATTTATAATACCACATCACTGTAGCAATGAAAAGCTTATGCAGTTTGGTGAGAATTTGTTCCCTCTCCTTTTCCCAATATCACCTTCACTGTAGGTCACAATAGCCCAGGCATCTCCATTTCCACCCATGTGGCAAAGTATGGTACAAATTAAACTACCCTGGTGGTGTACGGAGAACTGCTAACTTTTCTTTCTTTCTCTTTCCTTTATCTCTCTTTCTTTCTCTCTCTCTCTTTCTTTCTTTTCCTTTCTTACTCTGTCTTTTCTTTCTTTCTCTTTTTCTTCTTCCTTTCTCTCTCTCTCTCTCTTTCTTTCTTTCTTTCTTTCTCTTTCTCCTTTCTTCCTTCCTTCCTTCCATCCTTTTCTCCTTCCTTCCTTCCTTCCTTCCTTCCTTCCTTCCTTTCTTTCTTTCATTCTTTCTTTCTTTCTTTCTATCTGCTTTTATTATCAAAAATGCAGACTTGGTCTTAACCATATGTATTTTATTTATATCTCACATATATGGATAAGAATAGTTGCCCAAACTAAACAATGTAGCATTTTCCTACTATAAGTTTTGTAATATATACAAAGACTATAGCTGTCCAGGGGTCTGTTTTGCTTTGCAAACTATCTTGGTGAACACAGCTCTATTTATAAGCTAACACTTTATTTTCATTTGTCAATGCAATTCTGGCCTTGTAATAACAATTTTAAAATTGAAGTGTTTTTATAGTGCAACTATTAAATGATTAAAAATCATTTTGGTCTCTTGATTCAAAGAAAGGAATTCATTTAGAAATGTTACTAACTTGGTTTTCATTGCAGAAACATTCTGGTTGTTTGGCCAGGCATTGATTACTTGAAAATTGAAAAAAGAAATGTTTTTTGCATAGGGTCTGGCATAGTTTGGAAGGAGGAATCTCTATGTGTGGCCTGGAAAATGATAATAAGTTGGTTTCCATTGCAAATGAGTTAGCGAATGAATGCAAAAGTGTTTATTGTACCTCCAAAGTAACAACTGAACTTCAGGAAATAGTCATTTGGAGGTTTGGGGAGGAGAATGAGGTGACTAGAAGAATCTTTTAAAGCAAGTAGAAATCTCTGGATAAACAATACTGAAATGATTTCATCTCAGGAATTCACACAATGATACACATGTAACTGGGGAATGGTAGCGTGGGTGGTGCTGTAAGTGGAAATAATTGGGATAAAAATAAATGTGTTAAATGGTTGGATCCATTAATAAACTGAACATAAGAAATGCTCTTGAGCACAGTACTATATACAAACTATACAAAGTATGGTTTGTTTGCAAAAATCAGCTGAGTATAAGCCACAGCTTCCTTCTAGAGTTAGTTCCAGAGAAAACAAGACGGAGAACTTTACGACACTTATTATCACAGAGATGCTTAGAGAAGAGCACATTTGCCATGTAGTTTGAGCATCCCATGCTATGTAGTCCAGCTAAAGGGCAGAGCGAGGCCTCTCTGAAGACAAGATTCCTGGTGAGATTCTTTCCCACGTCAAATAACATCTTTAACCACAGACACCCCTTCCTATAGTTTAAAAAATATTCTCTAAAGAGTGTTAGTTTTCCACCTCAGAAACTGCTGAATTTGAAAATAGGTTTTATGAACTAGAGTCCCCATTCTGAATTCTCCTACTTACCTGGGAATATTCTTTATAAAATGTTTTCCTCTGTAAGTAAGAAGGTAGGGACTAATCATATATATATATATATATATATAT
>VMDO01000587.1:109135-281528 GCA_007922755.1 Pedetes capensis | reverse complement strand
TTTTTTTTTTTTTTTTTTTTTTTTTTTTTTTTTTTTTTTTTTTTTTTTTTTTTTTTTTTTGCGATACTGGGGTTTGAATGCTTGCATGCTGTGCAAGTGCTGTACCACTGAGCTGCACCCTCAGCCCATTTTTTACTTTTTGAGAAAGGGTCTTGCTAAATTACGCATACTGCCTCTGGTCTCAAACTTGTGATCCTCCTGCTTCTGCCTCCCAAGTTGCTGGGGTTACAGGCATGTGCCACTGCACCCAACTGTCATTGGAATTTTAATGAAGACTGCATTAAATCTGCAAATTGCTTTTGATAATGTAGCCATATTTATAATATTGACCCTCCCAAGGGAGCAAGGGAAGTCCTTCCACCTTCTAGCATCCTCTGCAATTTCCTTCTTTAGTGTTTTGAAGTTTTCCTTGTAGAGATTTTCAGGCTCTTTGGTTATATTGATACCTAAATATTTAATCTTTTAGTATCATAAATGGGATTGTTGCCTTGATTTCTTTCTCTTCCTATTCACTATTGGTGTAAAGGAAGGATACTGATTTTTGTGTGCTAATTTTGTATCCTGCTACTTTGCTGAAGGAGTTAATTAGCTTTAAGAGTTTTCTAGAGGAATTTTTAGGGTCCTTTAGTAAAGGATCATGTCATCTGTGAATAAGGATAATTTGACCTCCTCTTTACCTATCTCTATCCCTTTGATTTCTTTCTCTTGCCTGATTGCTCTGTCTAGGACTTCAATCACAATATTGAATGTGAGAGGAGAGAATGGACACCCTTGCCTTGTTCCTGATGTTAGAGGGAATGGTTTCAAATTTTCCCCATTTAGTATCCTATTGGTTCTAGGTTTGTCATAGAAGGCCTTTATGATGCTGAGGTTCCCTATTATGTCCATCCTCTCCAGAGCTTTTAAAGGATATTGCACTTTGTCAAAGGCCTTCTCAGCATCAATTGAGATAATTATGTGATTTCTATCTGCAAGTCTCTTGATATGTTGAATTACATTGATTTTTCATATGTTGAACCAGCCTTCCATCTGTGGAATGAAGCCTGTTTGATCGTGGTGTATGATCTTTTTTATGTGTTGCTGAATTTGATTTTCTAGAATTTTACTGAAGATTTTTGTGTCAATGTTCATCAGGGAAATTGGTCTATAGTTCTCTTTCTTTGAAGTGCCCTTACCTGATTTTGGTATCAGGGTGATACTGGCTTTGTAGAATGAGTTTGGAAGTGCCCCTTCCTTTTCTACTTTATGAAATAGTTTGAGGAGAATAGGTTAATTTTCTTTGAAGGTTTGATAGAATTTTGCTGTGAATTCATCAGGACCTGGTCTTTTCTTTGTTGGGAGGCTTTTTACTACTATCTCTATTTGGGTAAATGTTATGGGTCTATTTAAATCACTTATGTCCTCTGGGCTTAATTTTGGTAATACATATATGTTAATGAACTTTTCCATTTCTTCTGTATTTTCATATTTTTGCGAGTACAATATCTCAGAGTATGTCCTGATAATCTTCTGGATTTCATTGGTATCAGTGGTTATGACCCCATTCTCATCTCTAACTTTTAAAATTTGGAACTTTTCTTTCTTTTGGTGAGATGGGATAGGGGGGCATCTATTTTATTGATCTTTTCAAAGATCTAGCTCTTACTCATTAATTGAATTGTCTTTTTGGATTCTAATTGGGATATCTCTGTCTTGACCTTGATAATGTCTGTCTGAGTGCTACTTTTGGGACTGGCTTGTTGTTGGCCTTCTAGTGCCTTAAGATGTGCCATTAAGTTATTTACTTGGACCTTCCCTAACTTATTGATATGAACTTTACTCTTAGAGCTGCCTTTACTGTGTCCCATAAGTTTTGACAGGATATATTTGCATCCTCATGTGATTGCAGAATTCTAAAATTTCCTCTCTGATTTCTTCGATGACCTATGATCATTCAGCAGTGTATTATTCAGTCTACATGAAGTAACATTTCCAAAATTTTTCTTGTTTTTGAGTTCCAGTTTTTTCCATTGCGATCTGATAAGGTACAGGGGGTGATTTTTGTTTTTTGTTTTTGTACTTGTTGAGGCCATTTTTTGTGGGCTAAAATGTGGTCTATCTTAGAATAAATTCCATGTAGTGCTGAGAAGAATGTGTATTCTGCATCTGATGGATGGAATATTCTGTGGACATCTGTAAGGACCAGTTGGTCTATGGTGCTATTTAAGTCCTTCATTTCTCTGTTGATTTTTTGCTTGATGACCCTTCTCTTGGCAAAAGTTGGGTATTGAAATCTCTCATAATTATTATGTCTGCCTGATGTGTTCTTTTATCTCCAATAAAATTTGTTTTAGGAAGCTTTGTGTCCCTGTATTTGGTGAGTAAATGTTAAGTATCATTATGGGTTTCTGGTTGACTGTTCCTTCTACTAATAGGTAGTGTCCTTTGTTTTTTCTGATTAGTTTGGAATTGAAGAAAAAGTTGTCTGCAATTACTATTGCAACTCTTGCTTTTTTTTTTTTCCAACATGCTTGGTATATTGTTTTCCAGCCTTTAATTTTCAGCCTTTATGGTCTTTATGAATGAGGGGAATCTCTTGTATACCACATGTTGTGGATTTATGCTTTTTAATACAATTGGCCAGTCTATGTCTCTTGAATGGTGAGTTAAGACCATTTACATTGAGAGTAATTATTGAGAAGTGCTTATTTTTCTGCATCAATTTGATACTTACTTCTCTTTTTTGACTCATATTTAGCCTATTGTTTTCTTAAGTTCCCCTCATGTTTATTCTTCATTCCTTTGATCTGGTATTTGGTTTTGTCTTACTTCTCCAATATGCAGTGTTTCATTGATGATCCTCTGCAATGCTGGCTTGGTGGTTGTGAAATGTTTAAACAAGTCAATATCATGGAATGTCTTGAACTCACCATCTATTTTAAAAGATAGCTTCACTGGGTAATGCAATCTTGGTCAGGACTTATTCTTTTTCAGGACTTGAATAATCTCTGATCAAGCTTTCCTTGTCTTTAACATTGTTCTTGAGAAGTCAGCTGTTATTCTGATGGGCTTGCCTTTGTAAGTGAGTTGACATTTCTCCCTTGTAGCTTTCAGAATAGTTTCCTTGCTCTCTAGATTTGGCATTCCATTGTAATGTGTCATGGGGAGGATCTGTTCTGATCTACTCTGTTTGGATTTCTGAATGTTTTAGTTGTATAAGTATCTGGCTCTTGCCTTAGCTTTGGGAGGTTCTTATCTAATATTTCTTTGAATAAATTTCCTAATCCTCTCATGTTGTTTTTAGCTTCTTTGTGAATCCCCTGAATTTATAGGTTTTGTTTGTTCATTTTATCAAATATCTCTTGAAAATCTTGCTCATACTGCTTAATCTTTCTTTCTTTCTTGGCATTTGAGTAAATAAGGTCCTCCATGTTTTCTTCAGCTTCAGCTACCCTGTTTTTGGCTTCATCTAGTCTAGATACTAACGGTTCTACTGGAATATTGAGTTGATTAATTTTGTCTGTATCTCTAGGATTTTTATTTGATTCTTCTTCAAGATCTCAATTTCTTTGGTGAAATTTTCTTCCCAATTAGACACCTTTTTTCCAGTGAACTAATTGTTCTCATGATGGTGTTTTGAGGTCTTTCAGTATATTTACAAGCAGGGTTCTAAATCCTTTATCAGGCATCTCTAAAAATGCTGTTACTTTGAAATTATCTGTTGAGGGGCTTTGGTCTATTGGCTCTTCCCATCTCTCTTGATCTGTCATGTTTTGTGTGTGTTCTGTTGAGGCTTGCCCATTGCTTGGTCAGGTTGCTAGGATGTGCCTCTTCCATGTGTAAACAGGTTGTCCCCCGATGTTCCCGTGAGTTCGAGTGATGATGGGTCACTGGCATGTCTCTCCCCTTTACCCTATAGTTTGCAGCTTTGGTGTCTGTGCCTAGCTCCTGTTGCAGCCTCTGCATTCAGCACTGCCCCTCAATTTCTCCTCATCCTCTACACTCTCAACCCCCAATTGGACCACAGCCTAAACCATGTGTCTTAGGGTCCCTGGACCAGTGCCACTACTTCCCCACATTGCAAGCACTCCTGGGCCCCAAATGTGCCTTATTCTGAACAAGCATTCTTAGGCTTGGGTGTCCAGCAGGGCCAGCCACTCTTCTTTGTCCCCTGAATTTGCCAGTTTCCCTCCCTCTGGTTTCCAATTCCAGTGGTTCCAGAGGCCAGGGCAGCAACCACCTCTCCCAGATAGAACAACAGAACAAAGAAACCTCCCCAATCTCCAGGTCTGAGACCCTGAAGTGGGGCCATGTCACTTGACCTCCTTCCAGGAGAGTCCTGCGGACCTCTGCTTTTCTTTTTTGTCCCTGAAGTACCTCTAGTCAGCTGTTGACCCTCCCAGAGGGGTCCGCTGTGCCTCCTGCCAACCATGTGCCATCAGGGAGGGCTCTTCTGAACCTCTCTTTAGCCATGTGCCATTCTGGGAGGCTGGGATATTTGGTTTCAAGGAAAGGATGGAGAGAGGAAGAAGAGGCAGAGGAAAATTGCCAAGAAGGTGCTCATTTGCCAATAAGATGAGAGGATAAGGAATCAAATCTTGCATCCCCAAAGGCCCCTTCAGTGGCCACTGGCTAGAGTGGCCAATCCAGTTTTACAAAAATATGGTGCTACCTTGGCTGTAGGTGGTGTCTTGGCAGTGAGGCTTGCTGAACCCCTCCCTGCCCAAACCTATTTCTGTAAATATTTTAGTCCAAACCCCAAGTAAAACTTCACATGATGAACAATTTCTTATATGAAAGCTTCGCTTGCCTACCCACTCCCCAGTGTGCTAGTTGCTTTCCAGGGAGAAGAGAGGCTGAGCCTTGGCCAAGGCAGGTAAGGTGAGGGCCTGCGATGAGCAGGGACTGGACAGCTGGATGCAGGGATCCATGAAGAATTGCCCAGAACAGGGCTGCAAATCCCCATCTTCTGGTTTCTTCTGGCTCCTCTCCTGATGCAATGGGGAAAGCTGGGGCCAATCTCTGTGTGGCTGGAGGCTGGGCTGCATGCTGAGGGGTGGCTGCTAGCCACAGCCCCTTAGGCACCAGAGGCTACTAGAATGAGAGCCCATCCTCTCCATGCATTTCTCCATTTGGCCACCAGATGGAGACACCTCCCTTCAAACAGATTCAAAGTCACTGGACTGGATCAGACAAAAGTGATACTCTGAAGACATGGAGCTGCCCTGTAGAATTTGGGTCCCCATTCAGGAAGGGTCTTGGCCTCCCTGACCATTATGGAGCTAAACTGGTCATAGATCTTGTCTCCACCCATTCCTTCAATCAACAGTTATCGAAAATTTCCTGTGTCTAGCCCTGGGCTGTGTTGAGGCTGGGAGCAGGATGGGATACACCATGAACTACATCCAACAAGCCCCTTCTACCCCATTCCTGTAGCCTAGTGAGGGAGGCAGAGGTTAAGCAAGAAGTTACAAAACAATGGACTTATTGCAACTGTAGTGCTATATATGATCAATGCAAGGCGCTATTAGACCGTGTTGATGGAAAGAATTTGTTCTTCTCTGGGCTGTCAAGAACGCCCGCTCTGTCAGTAAACCATCACACTCCTAACAACAACCCACTATTTTCCTGTCTTAAAACTGATGGACTCCTCCCAATATCCCTTCATATCCGCAATGTGCAATCTTATCACAGACACCACTGCAGACACAAATTACAGACCCAATTCTACTTCCTATTCCTCCTGCCCATAACCAAGAACAAATCCCCCTATAGTCTTTCCCCATCTTGCCTTATGTATCTGCAAACCTCACTGTGCATCCCACTGGAATCTCTCACCAAACTCTTAAAGAGCCCTAGTTTCTCACTGTGTCCGACTGGTAGTATGTTGTTGAAAATATTTGTCAAACTAATGACCAGGCCACTCAAAATCCCACATCACATATTTTATCACAGGCCTGTCTTGGCTCTCATCACAGAGCCAGGGTCACAGCTCCCAGAGAAAAGGCGCAGACTTCTGCTGCCTTCCTTCCTTTAGGAAAGAGCTGAGAAGGCAGGGCTCACCTCTGGATGGTCCCCATCTAGTAGCATCAGCCCAGACAGCCCCCTAGAAGGCAGGTAGTGCGTGAGCACAGGCCCCAGTTCTGAGGTCTGACGTGTTCCATGTCACACCCATCCTGGGATTGGTGTCCCCTCCTTTACCTCCCTCTCGGAATGCACCATTTTTCTAATTATGGTTTGGCTAACTGGGCTCTTAGCCAGCAGCTTCCCCTTCTCCACTCTGAAGGGCCAGAGGACTCTGAAGAGAACACTGTAAGGCTGGAAGAGACAGGTCTGAGGGAATCATCAAGTTCAACATCCTCTCATTGCTCTTCTCCCTTTCCTTTCTGGCCCCCTCCTGTTTATCTAGGTTTCCTTTGTTGTTGTTGTTGTTAGGTGCTGTCAAGTCAGTATCCGACTCATAGCGACCCTCTGTACAACAGGGGAAACACTATTGTCAGCGCTTCTCTGCTGTTCATAGGGTTTTCAATGGCAGATTGATTTTTGGGAGGGGGTTGCCAGGTCCTTCTCCCAAGCCTACAGCTTCTGGTGTTCCCAGGCGGTCTTGCATCCAGGTACTAACCAGGCCCAACCCTGCTTAGCTTCCGAGATCTGACGGGATCGGATGCCACAGTGCTATGGCTGCAGGCAGGTTTCCTTTGGGGAATGTAAATGCACGACCGGCTTGCTTAGAAGGCAACTCTCTCATGCAACAAGTGGGGAAACGGAGGCTGAGAGAGTAGAAGTCATCGGCCCACACCCCACAGCAGGTCAGGGCAGAGCCAGAGCTCCTGACATGCTCCACAAAGTGCTCCTCCAGAGGCCACCCTTTACGCAGCCTCTTTGTTCACATTAGCCAAGAAGTGCTACTTCCATTAGGAAGGCACGGCCAATGCAAACCGCTCCAGAGATTATATTTCAAAGATTGATAGACATGGCTTTCGCATTATCTGCTGTTTCAGATTAGCTATGCTGTAGCTTCATTCTTTAGGGCTGATATTGGGGGTGGGAAGGATGGGGAGTGGGGGTGGGGAGCCAATTTTGAGTCCCCCTCCCAGGCCCTGGGCTCTAGCCTATGAAACAAGGCCTGAGAAGGACAGGGTAATCCATCCTATATTTTCAGTCTGTCAGGAGATTTCATTGTTTAAACAAACATTTCAGCGAAGCCATCCAGCTGGGCAGTGATTTATGGCTCTGGCTACAGTTTTTCCCCAACAAAGATAAACAATCCTACAGCTCTTGGGATTGGGACTCCTGGTTCTAATAACTTGGAGTTGGCCGGACCACACCAGCCATCGCCTGGTCTGGGGTTTGGTTAGGATCTATTCACACTGGTCCTGTGGCTGAGCCACAAACCTTGGGGGACCATGTTGTGCTTGGAAGCTGGAACAGTTGCCTCCAGGGCAGGGAAGAATGGCAGAAAGGCGAGAAATAGCTCAGTGTTGGGGCTTCTGGTCCATCCCTCTCTTCTAGGACTGCAGCAACATTCTGTGTTCTAGCAGGTAGGTATTTGGTATTTTGGGTCAACACCTTCCGTTCTTTCTTATCTTGGCAATAGTACATCAGCTTCCTTCTGTGGCGCTATGCCGGGCTGTATGCTGTGTCTATATGCTGGTAGAATCCTCTTAGCATTTGGATCCGGTCATGGGTACGAGCTCAGGCCTGACCAATCAGAGAATACATTCTTGTGGTCATAGCAATTGCCTAAGTGGATAAAGGGCATCTAACCAATGACAGTAAGTAAAAGGAAGCAAGATCTTTGCTGGCGCTGCTGGGAAAGAGGCAGACGCTCTTCCCCTCTGGACTTGAATTGGGGATGATGTGGAGAGCAGTTGGCCACTGGAGTTGTTGCTGCCATCTTGCTTCCAAGGGAAAGAGCCTGTGTGACAACGGAACTAGTACACAGGAAGGGAGGCTGAGACCAGCTCCTGGTAACCACTGCGGAGTTCCCAAATCTAACCAAGTCCTTTTTTAATTTAAGGACTGGCTATTCTTCCACTTAGAACTGAAAAAGGGTAATCAATACTTGCCATTTGACACAACAAGAGAGACCAATGAGAGCAGGCAGCTCTTGCAGTTTCCAGCCCTGCGCCTGAATACCATGGTTCAGCAAGAGAAAATACTCCTTCAAAATCACTCCCTTAATCTGATCACTTGTGTCTGCAGTTTACTTATGGGTCTGGGATTTAGCTCAGTTGGTAGAGTGCTGCTCTGCAGTCTCTGAGGTCCTGAGTTTGAGTCCCAGCACTGCAAACATGGGAAAAGGACATGGCAGTCCACTCACAAGGCAATCCCAGAACAATCAGCCATTGAAAACCCTATGAGGGTCCCTATGAGTCAGACTCAACTCAATGGCACCTAACAACAACAATGGTTTACTCATAGAGGGTAAGGAGCTATGTTAGATGCAGAGGTGATTGAAAGGCAGCTTACATTTTTCTAGAGAGTTCTTGGTTAAGTAGAAGGGAGATGTACCGTGGCCTGTTATGAAGCAGATTCAGCCACGTGTCTCAAGAAAAGAACAAGGTGTTTTGAAGGGCACATATTTGATTAGTGGGGACTAGTGGAGACTTCATGGAGAACGGGTGTTTAGGGCGAGTCTTGAAAAATTGGGAGAATTTTGAGAGGTAGAGATGGGCAAAAGGCTCTGCCAGTGGATGAAATAGTGTAAGAAAAAGACTATTTACAGGAACACTGAAAAGCAGAGCTGGACTAGTGGTTGGGGGCATTTAGCAGAATCAGCAGCTTAGAAGGTATATTGGTGTCATCTGGGCAGATACCTGTCCTGAAAAGCTTGTATTTAGATCAGTAAGCAGTGGAGAGTTACTGAACACTCTTGAGCCGGGAAATGTACTTACTGGACTTACTGTTGAGGGACTTCAAATGGAAGCAGGGCTGAGTGTGGAAAAACCACTGAGGTGAGAGAAGGAAATAATATTGATTCACAGGACAGGGAGAAAACAGGCTTCTATTCATTCAGACCTCAAGAAGAGTCAAGTTTCTGAAACATCATTTAAAGCCTAAGATTCATAAAAGGAAAGGTTGATGTATTCAACTAAATAAATAGTTTAAAAATACAAGGCAGAAATACCTTAAACAAAATCAAAGAAAGAAAAAAGCAGTGTGAAAATGGGCAAAGGGCCTGAATAGACAGCTCACAGGAAAAAAATACAGATGGTTATTAAACATGTGAAAAGATAACAAAGGTAATTAACACTTACATAGAGTTTTATCTTTGGTTACACAGTTAATTTTCACAGCAACTGTATGAAGAATGTTGTTACCATCATGATATCATTTTACTGATGAGAAAGAAACCAAAAATAGGAGAAAATAAATAAATTGACCAAAGTCACTCAGTAAATGGGCTGGGGTTTGAACACAGGCAATCAGGGATCAATTTGTTGTTGCAAGCACATGTTGCTCAACCTTACCTGGCTTCTGTCATTTCTTGAAACAGCTGTACAATGGGAATCTGTGGAGATATTTATTGTAGCGTGTTTGTGATAGTAAAAGTCTGGAAACAAGCTAAATGTTCATCAGCAGGGGATGTGATGTAAAGATTATGGAGCACAATGTTGGTAATAAGACTGATGTGTTGCTGGGCATGGTGCAGCATGCCTATAACCCAGAGACTCTGGAGGTGGACGCAGGAGGGTCACAAGTTCGAGGCCAGAGGCAGCCTGCATAATTTAGTGAGGCCTTGACTCAAAATAAAAAGTAACAAATGGGCTGGGAGTGCAGCTCAGTGCTAGAGTCTTTGCAAAGCATGCGTAAGGCCCTGCGTTCAACCCCAAAGTAATGGGGAAAAAAAAAAAAAAGAATAGGCTGACGTGTATGTATAATATGGAACAATGTCTGAGATAAACTATTAAGTGAAAAAGGCAGAGTATAGCTTGTGTTGCACACAAACACATCTTTATCACACCTTTGTCCCGCTTGTGGGGGATAAATAGGGTTTTGAGCTGCTTCACAGGAGATATGTGTGGGCTGGTGATATGCTGGAGCTTGAGGGCTCAACTTATTTTTCTTGAGGATGCAAGGGTCCTGGGATATTGTAGGGTGGGAGGAAGTTGGATGGGGAGAGGGCAAAGTATGTTTGTCATGTGGCTGCTATGAAAATGAGCCACTTGCGCCCGGCATGGTGGTGCATGCCTATAATCCCAACGGTTCAGGAGGTGGAGGCAGGAGGATCACAAGTTCGAGACCAGGGGTAGTCTGTGTAACTTAGCGAGACCCTGTTTCAAAAAGTAAAAAAAAAAAAAAAAAAAAGGGCTGGGGGCGCAGCTCAGTGGTCTAGTACTTGCAAAGCACGCAGGCATGAGGCCCTGGGTTCAACCCCCAGTACCACAAAAAAAAAAAAAGAAAAAAAGAAAAAAAGAAAATGAGCCACTTGTGGGCCCACCAGGGAAGACAGTCATGGGGGCCCTGGGGGCCAGTGTGTCCCTAGTATGGGGATAGCACCTGCCTCTGGGGAAAGAGAGCTGGTTGTGAGGGTGAAGAGTGAGACAGAGCAAGGTTTTCACTGCATATACTTTGGTACTGTTAAAAAACATTTTGTAAACATGTTCAAGGATCAACTTTTATTTATTTTGTTTTTTATTTTTATTTTTTGTGGTACTGGGAACCTGAGCCCAAGGCCTTACACATATCAGGAAGCACTCTACCACTGAGCTGCTCCTCCAGACCTCCTTTTGGGTTTTCCTATTTTTTATCTTGAGACAGGGTCTTGCTAAGTCACTGCAGCTGCCTCTAGCCTCAAACTTGGGATCCTCCCGCCTCTGTTTCTTGAGTTGCTGGGATTATAGGCGTGGGCCACTGCACCCGGATTTCAAGGATCAACTTTTAAAAATGAAAATTTACAGTGAAATCAATTATAGTACTAGTTGGAACAGCCATCACAAAGAAATATGCAATTGCCATGATTCATCCAAGGTCCAGCTTTGACACCTCATTTCTCCCCATGGGAAAGAGAGGTGAGCTGTATTGTGGTATGTCTCACAGAACTGAAGGGTCGGGAGCTGGGGTCAGGGGATTTGGTGGGCTTTAGCAAGAAAGAAGTATCTTGTGAGGTGGTCATTATTTTAAGATAGAAATACCCAAGCACATTTGTTCTTATTAAAAAAGTTCAAGCTGGACGTAATGTGTATACATCTGTAATCGCAGTGATTGGGCGGCAGGGGAAGGAGGATTGCGAGTTGGAGGCCAGAGGCAGCCTGCATAACTTAGTAAGACCTTGTGTCAAGATAAAAAATTTTAAAGACAGAGTCAGGGGGTGCAGCTCAATGGTAGAGTGATGGCAAAGCATGTGAGGCCCTGGGTTCAACTCTCCCGTAGTGAAAGGAAAAAAGTTTCAAACATCAGAATTGATCTCCTTTTCCCTGAAAAACAGAATGAAAACCAATCTAAAGTTTCTTTTGAAAAAAAAAAAAATCTGTCCTGTTTTGGCAAACTCAGAAGATAAGCACTGGGCGTGTGTCTCCATGGACAGGTGTCGCCGGGGTTGGGTAGGAGTCTGTGAGTTCAGAAGGAGCAGCTCCTTTCCCGCCTTAGCGGCCCTTCATCATCCCTGCCCATCACAAGGGTGTTCTCTGCCAGGGTCTCCTAGAACATCTGTAGATGACTTATGGAGGGACTGAACGAGATCACAGAAATCGGAACGAGGCCTGGGGGAGGAGATTTTAGGATAGGATATGAGGACCTCTGGACTATTACAGAAAGAGAAACTGAAAGAAGGCCAGAGTAACTGGCAAAGATTGAGAAAAACACCACCAGGAGAACCCATCAGTTTAAAGACAATACTGCAAAGAACATCTCTGTGGATTTCTTGGTGCACTTGTACAACTCTTTCTTTAAAAGGCATTTTCAAAAGTTGAATGGCTAGGTAGGAAGTCATGCACATCTAACATTCTGATACATATCACCAAATTGCACTCCAGTATGATTTTACCGATCACACCCAGGCAGGGTATCAGAGTCCCTCTTCTTCTGTACCTTTTGCCTGTCATTTCAGAAAGATTTTGAGGCATGGGGATGGGGATTTGACAGACCAGACATTCTTAGTCCCCTTGATAAGGTGTGAGGTGAGATCCTGCGGAAGTTTAGAATCAGGAGCACCAGGAGACTGAAAGTGGGAAGAGTCAAGATGACAGGGCTCAGAGCCCCTGGCCTTGGGGAAATTAACCCATGATTAGCAATAGGTGGAACCTGGAGATGATTTACCACACTGTGGTTTCCTCGTTTGCTATTTTTTTTTTTTTTTAAGATCTCATTGTATAGCCAGGCTGGCTTGAACTCACTAGCATCCTTCCTCAGCCTCTCAAGTGCTGGGATTACATTTCTTTGTTCTTTACGACTGTCTTGCTCTGCAGCTTTTAAAAGGGGAATTCTATTTTTAATTGAGAAAAGAGAATGGGACAGATGATTCAACTTACAGGAACATTTGTGTGTTACAAAGCACACACCAAGGAGCACAGCTCTGCTCCCGAAGGGCTCTGGTCCAACCACAGACAGAGACCCATCAGTAATAATTCCAGTGCAGTACAACACGTAGAAAAACAGAGAGGAAAAACATATAGACGTGACACCAAGAAGAGAGGAAGTCCCTGAGCAGGCCATCAGGAGAGGCTTGGCAGAGAAGCTGAGTCCGATACCAGGTGGTAAGGGTGGGTAGGAGGAGTGGGCCTGCCTGTCCTTGGCATAGACACCTGCCATCTAGCAAGGGCTCAGTCTCTGTTGTAACTGAGCAAAATCACACCTTTGTCCTGCTTATGGGGTATAAGTAGGGTTTTGAGCTGCTTCACAGGAGATATATGTGGGCTGGTGATATGCTGGAGGTTGAGGGCTCAACTTACTTTTCCTGAGGATGCAAGGGTCCTGGGATATTATAGGGTGGGAGTAACTTGGATGGGGAGAGAGGGCAAAGTATGTTTGTCATGTGGCTGCTATGAAAATGAGCCGCTTGTGGGCCCACCAGGGAAGACAGCCATGGGGGCCCTGGGTGCCAGTGTGTCCGTCACAGAGGCCGTTGGCTGGCGTGTCCTTCATCCCATCTGTGTGAGTCCTGCCTGTGACAGGCTATGCCTGGAACCCCAGCTCTGCCCCCATCCACCTCTCTCCTCCCCTCATCAGTTCAGAGGACTCTGCACTGTTTATTTTTAGGGGTATAGAGGAACGGTAGACAGAGGCCCTACTCCCCCTCAGGATGTTTCTCCTAAATATTTTAATCTTGCCCAGACATCAAAGCTTGTCTTTTTTCTCTCCCTATTCCATCCCTCCCTTGAGGCAGAGAACGTCAAATAGTCCAGCAATTTCCATGTGAGTTGGAGAGGTGGGGGGCAGTTGGGAAGACAGAAAGGAACTCCTGGGAGGAAAAAAAATCATCATCTCAAAAACGTTTCCGGCTGCAATGTAGTTGTTGGCCTTGAGACCACTGCTTAGCAGATAGCTTGTGACTTGCCAGGAACATGGTAGGAGAAAAGAGCTTGGGGACCTGTCTTACAACCAGAATATCTAAAGTGCCACATATGTTCAGAAAACAAAAATAAGCATCACCCTGTGCAGACTAAGCACAACCTGTGTCTCTCTACATCCTTTTGTTTTCCCAAGGGACCAGGGAGAGGCAGGGGGCTGGGCATTTGGTGGGAGAAGAAGGCTCAGGAAACCCTGTGGGTACACAGCCCAGCCTAGGGCCTTGGGTCTCTTGGTCTTGCTGGTGTTGTCTGTCCACTTCAGGGAGAGGTGAATTTTGGGGGAGTTTGTGTTATAAGGAGCAGGGTGGTCAGGAGCATCACAGGAAGAGGATGTCGGGATTTCAGAGGCTTCTTGATCAGTGGAGCATATGGGGCCTCACAAGCTCAGCTCAACTCCAGCTTTTGTCAGCCTTGTGCTGCCCATCAGCTTGGGTTTCTCCTCCCAGGGCATCGTCTCAGGAGTGGACTGTAGGTGGGAGAGGAGAGTGTGGCCAGTGACTGGGAGAAGAATTCATAGAAGCCAAGAGGACTTCTGGGAGGCAACCCATGGGAGAGAGAGAGAGAGAGAACAGGAACTGCAAAAAGCCACCCTACAGAGAAGACGGCTGATGAAAGTTACAAAGCCTGAGAATCTTCCATTTTCAGAACTTTTCACTTGAAGCATGAAATCTAATCAGATATTTAAAGATCCTGGAGAAAACTAACAAACACTAGAGCTGAGAACAGAATCTGTGGGCAGGTGCAGCATCTGTATCATTGTTACAGCGAAGGCAGATATTGGAACGGGCTGTGAGACTGGGTTTGGAATCCTGTTACGTTGCTATGGGTAAACAGGCCCTGGGGAAAAATTGCTTTTCATTTCCTGAGATAGGAAGAGTAGGAACGGGGTGGGAGGAAGTGGTCATGAATCTCTGGAGACAGCAGTATCCGCGACCTCATTAGCCAGGGAAATGTCAGGTTGAAACCAGATGGCAAATATTTCATCGCAAACAGTATCTGTCAGAGACAGGGCATGGCCTGGGTCTGGAAGCCCACATGTCTGGTGCCAACACCGTCAGGCCGGCCATCAGCCTTTCTTGAACAACTGTGGGCTCAGCCAATACTATTGTGTCATGCATGCCCATTGTATTCTAAGTGAATGCCACTCCTTGGAGCATGTCCCAGTTATCTGCTTCTGTATAACAAACTACCACAAAACTTCCTGGCTTTAAACTATTATTTTTTCTGGTTCTGTGGGTTGACTGCGTTGGCCAGGCGGTTCTCCATTGGAGTCTCTCATCTGATTGCAGTCAGACGTCAGCTGAGCTGCCGTCCTGTGAGAGCACCAAGGGGCTTGATAATCAAGATGACTCACTCCTGAGACTACCAGTTGACACTGGCTGTCCACCTGGGGCTCACCTAGGGTCACTGACTCACATAGGCTTTCTCCATGTGGCTTCAGTTTCTCACAGCATGGTGGCTGGGTTCTGAAAAGGAGTGTCCCCTGGCTGGGGCAGAAGAGGAAGATTTGTTCCAAAAGGAACTGAGGGATCATCAGAATTTCTGTACCTTGGAAAGGGAAGCATCACCACCTGCTGAAATATAGGTGGCCATTGATTTTTTCCAGCTCTAAAGAAGGAATAAGGCATATATAGATGAATTCCGAGTCTAAGAGGTTATGAAGAGGAGAATTTAATTTTGGATCCTTTCTTCTACAATCTAGCTATTCAAGCTGGCATGCGTTCATTTTCATCTTTGTTTTAGAGAGAGAGAGAGAGAGAGAGAGAGAGAAAGAGAGTGTCCCAAGAGCAAGTGTTCCATAATATCCAGGCAGAGCCTGCAAGGCTTTTTATGGCCTTACCTTGGAGGTCCATAAGTGCCATTTCCACTGCATTCCATGTCAAGGGAAAGGAACTAACGTGTGCCTCTTGATGGTGGAGTGGTATGTGGGCACAGGAAGATAAGGAATTGGTGGTCACATCTTTGGAGGCAAACTACCATATATATCACCTAGGCACATGCATGGCTTCATGAGCATGCCACCTGTGTGGTGGCATGGGAACCCATACTTGGAAGGATCTCTGCTTGATGTAATGCTCTGTGGCTACCATCTTGAAAATTTTAACTTCCTTCTTTCTTTCCTTCCTTCCTTCCTTCCTTCCTTCCTTCCTTCCTTCCTTCTGTCTTTCCTTCCTTCCTTCCTTTTTCTTTCCCCTGCCTTCCTGCCTCCCTCCCTTCCTTCTTTCTTTCTTTTCTTTCTGTAGTGTTAGGGATCCAACCCAGGGCCCTGTGCATGCTAGACAAGTGCTCCACCAATGAGTTATGCCCCAGTTCTAAAAATTTTCCACATCCTTGTTGAAACAACATTTTCATTTTGCACTGAACTCAGAAATTAGGCAATCAGTCCTGTGTAGGACTCGTGACGGTACTCCCTGGATTTGTTTGGTGTGTCAAGGGTATGGGACATGAACTCTGCGCTATGCAGGTCTGACTTCTGCCCACAGAGACTAGCTAAGGAGCAGCTAAGGACACGAGACTTGCACAACACACTGAAACTAGTAAACGAGAGTGAGCAGAAGGTAGGCTATCATGGCCGAAGAAAGGCCCAGACAGGGTTGGGAGGAGGCTCCAATTTTGCCCACTCTCTTGGACTCATATTCAGACTTTCAGCCCACGCTGGGCAAGGCAAAGAAGCTTCCAGGAATCTTAGAAATGTCCTTTTCCTCTCCCCACCCCATCTTCTCCCTTTCCCTCATTCTCAGGATTCTTGTGCTGAGGACCTTGAAGAGAGGGGCTTTCCATGTCAGGGCTGGCTCCTGGGGTGGGTGTGGGGAAGGGGGATGTGTTGTGTCCTGGAGGAATGATCTGGACATCAATGGTGCCTACTCCTGGGGCCATCTCAGGCCGATGTTCGTGGGTGAGCCACTTGAAGAGGCCTGAAGGAAGCGAGGCCAAACGTGGTCGGGGTTTTGGGGAAAGGCTACAAGGAAGGGAGGAGGAGGCTCTTTGGTCTTTTAAAGGAACATGCTGAGTACTCTTGGGCCCTGGAAAATGTCTCCTTCCTAGTCTACAGGCAAAAACCTGGCCATTCCCCAAGGCAGAGAGCATGCCTTCTTTCAGGGTAGGAAATGGCTCACGGGGTCTCCTAAGCCATGTGTTGTGATGTATGAAGAGGCAGGAGCATCTCAAGTTTGAGGCCAGCCAGGGCTATGAAGGGAGACCCTGGCTAAAAACCAACTAACCAACCAAAGCCCCTAGAGCAGACCCTGCCTAGCCTTTAACTAGGGCACAAAGACCATAGCTCCAGAGGGAGATCACCATTTGTTTACAGACGATACCCAGTTTCCTTCAAGGGTAGCATCCTGCTGTGATGAATGTGCACAGCGGCCTTCTGATTGTGTACAGTAAAAGGACATCTTTTCCATCAGAGGCAGTGAGCCCATTTCTCTCTGTGTGAGGCTAAGAGGACTAGGGAGGAAGTGGGGGCCCAGCCAGAGTTCAGGGGATAGGGGAGGAGCAACTGACGTACCCAGAGTTGGGGTGAGTATGTATTAGTGGCTGCTAGTCTGCCCTTATGGGAAATCTTCTTGGGGGGTCCACACTCACTGCTCACACCCCTAAGTTTTAAAGGGCAGTGATTAGGAAGAGGTGTGTGGCTTGGATCCCTATAAATGTATGTGTGTGTGGTGTTGGGGGGGCTAAGGGCTAATATAGATATACAAAGTGTGGGGACTTCTCTGCCTATACAGATAAATATGGGTTAGTTTCCTCAGTGAGGATGTGGGGCTAGTGTGGATGAACTTCGCTCCCAAAGTCACTTGGTCTCTACGACAAAGTCTTCTGAGGTCATTGGCAAGGCATGGCTCCAGAGCAGAGTTTATGGAGGGGTTGTTAGCTGAGCCTAAGAATGGGCCACGTGGGAGGTGAACCCACATTATTCCTTAACTGGGGTCGGTCTAGCTCCCTCTAGCCCTGTTCACTGTTGCAGATGACTCCTTCCGTTGGGACACAGAACAGAATCTAACGACATGTCACTTAGCAGATCAGTGTCATAGGGGCTGTTTAGGTCCTGATAGACTGGGCTTCTTGTTTTTAGAAAGGTTGATCCTGCCTATTTTGGTTGTTCTTCATCAGCAAGGAAGATCTGGTGAATGAAAACATGCAAACAGGCAAGAATCAAGACAACGGGGTGTGTGTGTGTGTGAGAGAGAGAGAGAGAGAGAGAGAGGGAGAGACACAGAGGGAGAGAGAGAAAGAGAGAGAGAGAGAGAGAGCGAGTGAGAGAGAGCACCACAATGATCTTCTGCCACAGGTAGCTGTTGCTGGTCCCTCCCAGGTCCATTTCTGTTCAGGAGCATGGGCTGGTCATGAGCTTCTGTTTTTGGTACCACTTCCTGGGCACCAAAAAGGAAAAAGAAAAATAGAAGGTATTTTTAGCCTCTAGCTTCTCTCTCCTGCACCCTCATTATGGGGACAGGTCTTAGATCTGCCCTAGTCATCCTGGTGTCAGGGCTGAGGGTAAGGCTGGGCCACGTCAGGTCCTGCCAAACTCCCAGTCATTGCCATCCTTCGCTCCTCCTGCCAGCTGGATGCCCATGTTCTGGCAATGCCTCTGCTAACTCATGCACTGCGCTAGTCACCTGGTCCTGGTAACCTGTCTGTTCCTTCTGGCTGTGAGGCCCTGCTTTGCATTCTCTGGTCTCCCCCCATGCCCAGACCCCCCAGACACAGCTCTTCATTGCTTTCTGGGATCTGAAGACAGATGTTCCTGCTGCTGCCCACTTGCTTGGATTTCAGAAGACTCCTCTGGAATTGGCCATCGCTGTGATCCACCTGCTGGCAGCAACACCCTGTTACCAAATGCTACATGGTCTGCTGCTCCCCTCCCCAGCCACTGACTGTTGCTGAGCTGCCACCTGTTGTCTGTTTCCACACCCTTGTACACTGCCTCGTGCCTGTCACCCTGGATGACTGCCCAGCAGCTGCAGCTGGGCCCTCCTGCCAGCACCTTCCTTCCCCAGCCCGATGGGTGGTCCTGCCACTTCCCGGCACTCCTCGCCTGCCTCATCTGCCGTACACACTGGGCCACATCTGACCGAATCAGAATCGGGATAGCTTGATGGGCCTGTGGCACATTCAACGCAGAAAGATGGTCCCCTCTCTCAGGACCACTAGCTAGTGATGGGCAAGATCTGAGCTCAGTCATGAAACACCATAATGATAATAATAGCTAATGTTTATGGAGGACCTATAATGTGGCAAGCTCAATGATTTATCAAGATCACTCAATTTGCATTTTACAATTTCCCTATGAGGGAAGTAGGATGATATTCCCTTTTCACAGCTTCAGCAACCAAGTCTAAACAGTCTATGTAAATCTATGTAAGGACCCCAGGGACCTAATTATAGAGCTGGGATTTAGATCCAGGATGCTTGACTTCACGGCTCAAGTTCATGACCAAAGTGCCTCTGTTGAAGACTCCAGAAACATTGTTGTCTCCAGTATTGCCTCCCTGGTCTGAGATCAACTAGTCCACAGAGAAAGGTCATGGTCAAGGCTGTGGACACTTCCTTCTTACTTTAGAAAAGAAGGTGGGGATAACAGGAGGGAGCCCAGAGCCACATATTTATCTCTCAGTTCCTCTGGACTCTTCTTCCCCTGTGTCCCCTTACTTGGGGTTCTTAACCCTTTTCAGAGGGAGTCCTCTGGAGGTAACATTGTTAAAAAAAAAAAAAGCAGGAAAATGGGATTTGTGTGTATGTATGACTGAATCATTAATTGATGGGTCAATCTTCTTAGAAGGCTTGGAGACTGTATAAATGAGAAAGGGGAAGGGTGCCCTAAGGGTAAGAGGAAATGGGAAGAGGAAGATGGAGGGCTTCCTGGAGGAGGTGGTAGTGCAGATCATCTTGGTAAGCCCTGCTTCAGAGCAGCTAAGGGAAGAAAAAAGAAATGCTGAACATCAGGTCAGGGCACTTCAGTTTCCAGCTGAATGATTCTATATTCTGGCTTCCAAATGGGAGGGAGACAGTGCACGGTGGTGGGTGGATGGCACTGGAGGTAGGCATAACTATTATTGTTCCATGTGGAATCCAGGCTTTCCAATTTCTGCATCTCATTTTGTTTGTTTTGTTTTGTTTGTTTTTTTGGTTTTGTTGTTGTGATACTTGGGGTTTGAACCCAGGACCTCACACATGCTTTGTAAGTGCTCTACCACTGGGCTGCACCATAGCCCCTTCTTTATTTTTTACAGGGTCTCATTAAGTTACACAGGCTGCTTCTGGCCTTGAACTCACTGTCCTCCTGCCTCCGCCTCCCAAATTGCAGGATTACAGGCATGTGCTGCAGTGCCCAGCTCTGCATCCTGTTATTCTTGGGAAAATGAGTTCTTAAGAAAGATGTCAAAGGGAGTCCTTTCTCCTACCAGTTCTCAATCATTGCTGAGTTTGGGGTAAATGGCTCAAGAATCTGGGGTGTGTGCATATGAGTATATTGTCTAGGCATTCTAAGAGGAACCCAGCATTGGGGCTATAGCCAACAAGTCCTCAACCAATACCGGTGGCCCTGACCCTGGGCCTCTGTCCTCTGCAAGGGTCACCTGCCTGATTAGGCTAGGCAGGGCAGAGAGCTGTTGCACCTTCTCTTGTCTCCTGGGTCTGTGTGTATGTGGGAGCATTGCTGGGAATAAGCTGCTCCTTTTTTGGTCCAGCTTCCTGGGCACCAAGAAGGAAAAAGAAAAAGAAAATATTTTTTAGCTTCTGTTATTAGAGCCCAAGAGGGCTGAAGGGAGAAGGAAGACAGATGGAGAGAAGGAAGTTGTACCAAACGGGTTGCTGAATGGACAAATCAGCTGGTTGCCCCTTCTTAACCAGCAGAGGAGAGAGGGTGGCATAAGGTGATGTGGGATCAGGCTATTTCCTTCAAATGATATGCATTCTTTTTTTTTTAATTGGAAAATTTTAATGTACACCTTAATGTGATTCATTCGGACATGCTTTTCATTGTGACATTTCCATATATGCATTTTGATGAACATTATTCATAAAGGTTACCCCTTACCCTCCCCTATGCTTCACCCCCTTACCCCCTCCCAAAAGATAAGAAAGGTGTCAATATAAATGGTCTAGAAAATGCATGTAATTGTTCTAACAAGATAAAAACAAAGACCACTACAGGAAAAGTTTCTATCTTAAACAGAACTGGAACCCAAGGACATATAGAAAAATATTACCAAGTAAAAGTTAGAGAAATGATATGCATTCTAGGAAATTGCCTGCTGTGTCTTTGGAAGGCTTTGGGCCCTGGTGGAAGAACTGTACCTGCACTGTTCTCTGTCTTTAGCCTCAGTTTCCCCTTGGAAAGCTCACTGGACTCTGCAAAGCTGTGCTGAGGTCAGGGAACAAGTGTGGGGTTCCGAGGGTCGTCTTGGGATCCTGCCATGGCCCTGTGTGCCAACAGTGTCAATTTCAGATAGTTGGGATAATTAAAAAGGGAATTTTGCCCTTTTGTCTTGCTTAGGAGGGAGCTCTTTTAAAGGGCCAGGCGAGAAAGGGAAGTGAGTCTTTATCCCGGTGCTGCAAGGGCTGGTGGAGCTCAGGCATGACCCCCGTTACGCACGTGCATCCCACATGGTGGCCATGTGTGCCGCTGCCTGGGCTCTGGAGGCTGCCAGGGCTTCCATGCTTGCAAGAGTGTGGATCTGCTGACTTGGCGATACCGCTGGGGGCTGGGCACATCTGGAGGGCAGGGGGAAGGAGCCCCCAGTGGCTGGGCTGTGGAGGGGCTTGCCAGCCCCGCAGCCCTGAGTTCCCTTCTCCTCCCGTCAACCACAAGAGCAGTGTAATTCTCCTCACGTTAAAAGTAAACATCTGGCAGCATCTGCAGTGCCCAAAATAAACTAAGAACTAATAGGAGGCGTTTGTGACCACAGTGGGTCCTGGATGGGGCAGGAAGGGGCGGTTCACTGTGTAGAAGCCGAAGTGGCTACTTGGGGAGTCTCAACCCATTTGTTTATTGATTGGTAATTAATTAATTTATTACTGCATCAGCTCTTAGAATGTCCTTCTGATAGTCTAGCCCCAAGGCAATCGGGACGTTACATTGACATAGTGACATCAGATAGTATACCAGGGGCTTAGAATGACAGTCAGTCCTTGGGTGTCAACTATACCTTACTGCAAGACTAGGGTCAAATATCCGGGGACCTAAGAACAGTGGGGAATCTGTGTGGCAAAGCCACTAGGGTCACTGGAGGGAAAAGGGTCATTTTCCAGAAGTGGCAGGTGTCTAGATACCCTGCTGAGAGATCAGAAGCAGATAGAGGCATAGGGACAGGGCAGAAGAAGTGGCCACAATTATTGTGTGTGTGTGTGTGTGTGTGTGTGTGTGTGCGCGCGCGCGCGTGTGTGCGCGCGCGTGGTGCTGGGATGGAACCCAGGGCCTAAGCAAGGTAGGCAAGCGCTTTACCAAGCTACAGCCCTAGGTCAATGCAGCCACATCTTGACATCAATCCTCTGAAGCTGGTTAGTGGTGCTGGGCAAGGCAGTGGTATTAGAAGACACAGAGATAAACATATTGACTGCTGAAGTCTGATTGACAACAAGCTGGAAACAGAGCCTGGGACTGGCTGGCACCATCTGACAACTGTGAAGAGGCTTACAGATGAAATGGGGCATATTTGAGCAGTATCAAATCCATTCCTCACAGCCACAGTAAATGTAAGCGACAGACGGAGAAACAAATTAATACCAAAAATGTCGCCAGCTTTCACGTTCTGGCAGGAGAAATGTTTCCAACTGGGGACAGATTCACAAGACTTCGCAGTTGTGAGGACTACTATGCTTCATCGCCCTCATCAAGCAGTCGGCAGCAGTGCAGAGTTCACTGTGAAAGAGTTCATAGGAGAACATGGGGAAAGTTTGGTTGCCTGAGAGCTGGGGAAACAGGCTGCTGGCTAGGAGTTTCAGAGATGGGTGTTACGCTGGAGGTCACAAACCAGCTGCCTGCTGGCTCAGTGCACCTTGCACTCATGTTCCATTTGGCCCACAAATGTCTTTGTTTTATTGAAATTTCCAATTCGAATTCATAGTCCCAAATGTACAAATTGGAGAGTCACAAAAAGCTCTGATTCCCCTGAAATGCTTATGCAGCTGAGGCCTGTATTAAGCCACCAAATGCTTTTTATGTATTAGAAAATTAGTGAGGCTGACTTTCCTGAATTCCAATTTAAAGGAAAGGTATATAACCAAATGGAAGATGTAGGGACTACTTTTGGTAAAAAAGATTGAGCCACTCCTTCAAAACATTAGAACTATGATCTAAATAAAACTATTTTTGAATCAAACAATGTCACAACACATATGAAAAGTTTTGAAAATAAAGAAAAATACTAATGAGTTCATCATCCTTGTAAAAAGAATTTGTTCTGTATATTTCCTTTGAGTGCTTCCTACATTCATTTTTACATAGTTGCATACCAAGATTTGCATCCTGTTTTTTTTCCACTTCACACTATAATTTTGCATATTCTCGTATCACCACATAACCCTTACTTTTTGTAGTATTAAATGTGTGGAACATCTATGTGCATTTGAATCTTTCCATACTTTGAATTCTTTGCTCAGAATATATGAATATATTCTTAAGCAGCATGAATGGGTTGCATTAAGACTTGAACATTAAAGAGTTAACCTGGACATTTCTAATCTGAAAGTGCCGTATAGAAATCTCTTCATCTCAGCAAATTGTTGGAGAGGCTATAGGAAAAAAGGTCATTTCAGCATATGTGATGGAATTGTGGGTAATTTTTTTTTTTAAATTTCAGCATGTGAAGTCCATTTTGGAAATAGTATTATCTTGAGACCTAGTCAAATAGTACTAAATGTGCTAAGCAGAGGTCTATGTTTAAATAAGAAACTCATTTGCTCTTAACTATAAAATGCTGCATAGCTCAATGATGGAGTCAGAAGAATCCTCATAGCATCAAAGCCTGTTTCAAAAAGATATGGGAGGCAGAGACAAGACAAATTGTCTTTTTCAATTATAGCATCTCTGTGCCTTAAGTACAATAGTCATTTCTTAGAAAAATGGCTGCCTTTAAAATTTTTTATTGATGGCAGAAGAAAAATGACTAGACAAGACCAGAGCATTTGAAGGTAATTTATACGCTATATACAACCTAGAGAGTGGTGTAAACAAGGTGACATGTCATAAAATGAAATGCGATACAGATAACCTCACTACCACCTTCTGCACAAGTTCAGAAGAATTCAGTGCCTTAAATCTCCAAGCAATGGAAAGCAAAACAGAATGTATATTTTATTTTTATTTGCCTCCCCTCTCCCCGCCAACTCCCTGTGGCCAATAAATAAAATCCATATCATGGGAAAGCGGGACAAAACGAGAGCCTTTTCTGGAGATTGACCCTGGTGCTGGAGAACTGAAGGCACCAGAGGGGTGTCTGGGTAACGGCCCATCCGTTTTATTTCGACGCCAGGGAAGTCAACAGAACATCTAAGGGCGGGATTACGGAGCACTTGAGTGAACTCCATCTCCTGTGGAAAGGCAGCCTGTCTTTGCTAAGGAGAAATCGTGCCTCCCTAATCTACTAGAGCTCTCTGAAGGGTCAAATAAGTATACGGATAAGGGAGGAAACAGTAGACACAATCTATTTACACTTTCAGGAATCCTTGGAAAGCTCTGCACCAAAGGCTATTAACAAAGTTGAGTTGCCATGGGGATGGGGAGAATGTCTGGTGACAAACAGGGAACTGGCTTTGAGATAAGGAATAAAGAGGAAGGATAAACAAGTCTTTCTGTGGTTGGAAAAATGTTAACAGCAGGGCTTCTGCTGGGGAATTGATGTTCCTTGGGGGACAGGGACCTAAGTTATTTGAGATGTAACCCTCAGGTCCCTTTGCTTTCAGAAGCCACAGGTGGAAATTAGCATCATGGCCATATAGTGAAATCTCATGTATTGCCTTATTGAATTTGGCTATCTTTGTGAGATCTTCAGGGATGCTGTGAGCTCCTGAAAGGCAGTGGGCATGTCTGATATTTCAATACTCTTCCCAGTGACTAGCATCCAGGAAGTATTTTGTGGCTGGGCCAGTTAAGGGAAGAGTGAGGATCCTGAAGTCCTTTGGTGTGTTAATGACTGGGAGCTCTTCTATGTAGGAAATACCACTAAGGGGCTGTAAGCTGTGGAAGATGCAGCAGAGGCTTGTGAGTGACCAAAGATGTTCAACAGTGGCAAAGGCAGGCTGAGTAAATATTAAGTGAAAGGGAATTCATAGTATACTATGTTTTTCTTATGAACTGTGTAAGGAGTGAAAATACCAGCTTAGAGAATAATAGTAAGGTTACACTTTTGAGGGCAACAGATTTGAAACTCAGTGATAGCCCAACCTTGACAGTGTTGTCAAGTTGGATCTGACTCATAATGACCCTATGTATAGCCGAATGAAACAACACTCAACACTGTGTCATGCATGTGATCTTTTCTTATGTTTTGAGCCCACTGTTGCAGCCATGTGTTTCTTCTTATTTTGAGTTGTGCCAAAATGGAGGTCCCAGGGGCCCTACTCCATTCCCATCATTAAGTCGACTCTACTTTGAGGAGCCAGCTCTTCCCCACTGGTTTCTTGAATGCCTCCTAGCTTGAGGGGTTCATTTTCCAACACTATATTTGACAGTGCTTCTCTACTAGTCATAGGGTTTTCAATGGCTAATTGTTTTGGGAGTGGGCTGCTGGGTCCTTCTTCCTAATCTATCTTAGTCTGGAAGCTCAGCTGAAACCTGTCCACCATGGGTGGCCCTGCTAGTATCTGAAATATAGGTGGCATAGCTTTCAGCATCACAGCAATATGCAAGCCCCCACAGCATGACAAACTGACAGACACATGGGGGTAGGAAGCATTGTTGTTAGCTGATGTTGAGTCAGGTCCAATTCATAGTGACCCTTATAGAGTTTTCAGTGGCTGATTGTTTTGGGATTGTTTGGGGAGTGGATTGCACATCCTTCTTCCATCTTTATGGTGCTAAGGATCAAACCTGGGTCCTCAGAGAGTGCAGAGCAGCACTCTACCAACTGAGCTAAACCCTAGCCTGAAGGAAACATTATGGGTCACTATTATCCAATGTTTCTCCCATCCAAGTACTAACCAGGCCCAACTCTGCTTGGCTTCTGAGATCGGGTGTATTCAAGCTATCCTGAGATGAGCTGGGCCCCAGAGAGGCGAAGAGCCAGGATCCAAGCCTGAGCTACTGTACCCAGGAGCCTGTCTTCCTTCCCCTCTACCCAGCACAACGTCCCCTGGAGAGCAGCATCACCCAGAGAACCAGTGGTGCACTCATACTTGCCCCTGCCCCTGGAAAGGAGTACCAGGCCCATGTCCTCCCTTTGATGGGAAGTTCCTCAACCTATCCTTCATTATTGTTCCCCCTCCAATGACTTTTTAGCTACTTTTTCCTGATTGCCACCACCTCCCATGGAAAGTTAACAGCACGGATATCCTATCTATGTTTGTCCTGTAGCCCTTTGGAGGGCCACAAACCATTGTATTATCTAAGATTTTTCATCTCCCAAGGACCAAGTTTTGACTCCTTGGAAATTCTGATGGCTTTGTTGAGAATGCAAGCTGTGGAGAATGTCCCTGAGGGTGTGTGTCCAGGGGGTTATGTCATCCAAACATAACAACAATAGCTGAATATCTAAGAATGGAACTGAGGGCAAAAAGAAGTCTTCTCTTGCTCTCCCGTTAAGGCAGTCCAAGGCTCCCGGGGGAAGGGGTGGTGTGCTCCTGGCCGACTCTCTGTCTTCTTCACCTTCATTTCTGTAGGGAGGGCTGACTGTTAAGGGGCCTCACACCAAGTTCCTTGGCCCTCTGTCTTCAAATTAAGTATGGCCAATGGAGAGCTTGATGGGAGATTGCGGGCAGGGAGGTGAGAGAGTGTCATGAGAGTATATATTTCTCTTTGTTGAGGCTCCCCTGTGTCCCTTGGTCATTTCTTTGAGATGGCCCTTCTCAAGATCCCTTAGAGGTTCTTCCAGGCTCTGATGATGGCTCCCACTCCCTTCCCTTGAGTAGAAATGGTGAGGACTCAGTTCCTATGGTGCCAGGATGTGGCACTATTCCCTGGCTTCCTATGAGCCCACATTTGTTACTGTTGTTGTTAGGTGCCATCGAGTTGGTGTTCGACTCATAGCAACCCTACATACAAGCGAAACACTATTGTCAGTGCTTCTCTGCTGTTCATAGGGTTTTCAATGGCAGAATTTGTTACTGTAGCTTATGTTTATTGTGCTATTTCCTATTGGGCTTCTGGTTGATGGAGGGTGAGGTCTGTCACCACACTTTGGGACAGACATTCTGGAGGTGGAATGAGGCCAGAGGAAGGCAGGTGAAGAGATGGAGCATGCTGGGTGGGATAGGGTAGGAGCACAGGGGACCACAATCAGAAAAAAGGAGGCTGAAAGGGCCTTGAGAGGAATAGGGTGGGAGAATGAGGTCCCCAGACACAGCTGGCAGGGAGCCTCGACAGCTTGAATAGCAATTTTAGGAGGGATCTTGGTCCACCTCCTTCACATAATTGGGCTGATGTAGCACTTTCTCCACATGAGGGGTTGAGTTAGCGTGGATTCACAAAGAGGTAAACAGGGGAAGTAAAATTCCTGCACAGCAGACCTCAAAGGGGTCTTTCAAGGTCAAGCATTCTGAGGGCATCCTCACCCTTGGTGTGGGATGACGCCTGTAAGGAGACCTGGTCGCCTTCAGTTGCCCGTGAAGCTTCCCCTCAGAGGCAGGGTGTGGGCCTGGGACTCCTTCCCAGGGGTAGGAGCAGGTGAGAGTGCATCACTGGTCCTGCGGAGATGCCCATCTCCAGGGGACGCTGTGCCTGGTAGAGGGGAAGGAAGACAAGCCTCTGGGAACAGTAGCCCGGCTTGGATCCTGGCTCTTCATCTCTCTGGGCCCCCACCCATCTCATGGTTGCCATAAGGATTAAATGAGAAATGCATATGAAGGCAGCCAGGCCTGGCCACGAGCCAGGAGCCGCCCAGGCTCTCTCCAGAGCACACTGAGTAGTCTCCTACTCAGACACACCAAGTCTCCTTTCTTAGTCCTGCCTCCGGAGCTGGGGGCAGCCATGGCTTACACGCTCTGGCCTCCAGAAGCCACAGAATGAAAGCAAGAAGCCATTGTCATGGGCAGGGGGCCGGTGGGCACGTTATCCTGAGGCCTCCTAATCCCATTTTCTGCTTTCATGTTAATCCCCTTCCTCCTCCTGCCTGCCACACACTCAACTCCTAGGGCACTGACCCAGCAGCCGGGCCCCACCTCCTCTGGTCAGTGGCAGTGCTCTTGGTTGGGGAGGGGTATCTACTGGGGGTAGGGCAGTCTGGTTGTGCCTTGGTCCTGCTTAATAGACCTACTGGTTCTTTCAGACCAGATCATGGATGAACACTGAGTGCTCAGCTAACTAATAATAAAACTACGACAGTGCCAGCCAGTATTTCATAAGTATTTGCTGTTTGCTGACATGGGCTAAGGCTTTTATGTACAGAATTTCATCCAATTCCCATGGCACGCCCATGAAGCAGATATTATCAATCCGAATTTTGCAGATGAGGAAACAGAAGCTCAGGGAAGTTGTCACAGCCGGATAACATAGAGGGCAAAAAACATAACTGTCTGGGATTCCTGCCCATCTTGGCCTGGCTCAGGAGCCTCAGGGGGAAGCCCTAGGCCACCCCCACCCCCCTCTGTTTTGCTTCCCACTTCCCCTTTCTGGAAAGGACCAACCCTCACCAGCTTCCCTCCTCTGACCTGTGTCACTCAAGACTGTGTGAGGTGACTATATTTCTTCCTTCCACTGCCCATGGGCCTCACTTGTGGTAGTGCAGTGGAGTAGAAAGAGCATAAGTTCTGTGGGGAGTGGGAGGTCAGACATAGTTCTGGTTTCCACAGCAAAGGGAACAAGAGGAACCCAGGAAATGAAAGTTCTCTGGGACATAGGGGGCTACATGTGAATGGCCATGGGGGTGGTGGTAAGATTTTTGCCTCAGGCTCACTACTCCTTTCTTTCTGGGCACGCCATCAGCTCTCCACTCCCAGTTGCAAGTACCCTTCTCTCAACTCTGAGGGAGAAGCTATCTACCATTCCTTCAGCTACCTGTGGTGGTTAGTGGGGTTGTGAGGTGCCCTTGAGTCAGGTCTGATTCACAGCAATCCTACGTACAAAAGAAGGAAACACTACCCAACACTGCGTCATGCCCGGCACTATTGTCAGTGTTTCTCTGCCATTCATAGGGTTTTCTATGGCTGGTTGTGTTTTGGGAGTGGGCTGCTGGGTCCTTCTCACAAACCTGTGGTTGAATATTTCTAAAAGAATTTCTGTCTTTGGGTCTCCATTTTGTGTCATCCTCAGAGTAAGGAGGGACTCTCTAACTCTACCTTGGATCCCTCTGGCTGCAGCTCTGCCAGCTGGGTGGCAGCATGTGGTTATCAAACAGCCCAGGCTGTGAATTAGGCTGGACGTGAATGCTCACTAAATTGCTCCACAACTATGATGTGAGCGTCAGTTTTCAGGTCTATAAAGTTGGGATAATTCTATCTTCCCAAGGCCAGAGGCTGGCTTTCTATAGGGGAACCCACTACTTTCCTGTGCACCTCTCTATGAGCTGGTAAACCCATCATCTGGAAAACTTCTCAAAGTCTGGAAGGCATCGCTTGGTCCATCTTTAGTCTTCTCTTTCCCTACCAAGCATGTGGATTGTGGGCCTTTCTGCTGACTGTAACTGGGACTTTGTGTCCCTGTGGACTGTGAGACTTCATCGATATTCTTTCCCCAGCCTCCTTGCATATTAGGTTCTCATCAATTCTGGCACCTGCTTCAGGCCAGCTTGGTGGCGTGGTTTCTTCTGCCCTCACAGCTCCATAGGCCAGATGATAGTTGGAGACTAAGAGAGAAGTGCAAAATCTAATACTGGGTGGCATAGGCTGGGCTGTATGCATTGCAGTGTGTGAGTTCAGCTGAGGACAGAGGCTTGGAGGCTGGTGCAAGCTGAGGTCCTCAGAAGGAAGAGGCCCGATGCTGGTGAGCCTGGGTAGACTCTGGCTGGGTTGAATCATGGTGTGAGGTTCTGTGGAGGCTGAGTCTCCTTTCTGCTATCACAAGCCCAGCTCAGACATTAGAAGTAAGATGTAGGATGTGTGAGCAGTGGTGAGCTGCCACCTTAAAGGTCAGAGTGGCATCCATGGTAAGGGGCCAGAGCTAATATTAACTCCTCAGTCACTCGGAACTACAGTGATAACCTGTACATGAGAAATGACACCAATTATATCTGCTGAGGAGATATTCATTCTGAGTTAAAGTTTGGTTATTCTTTTTAAAGTTTTCAAAGGTTTGTTCTCTTTGAGAATATTCTAGAAACAGAATGGTGGCCAGAAGAGAGGATGTGTGATTGTTAAGTCAGAAGATCTGCAATCACATGGGGGCTGTCTCTGGCCCCAGTGTAATCTTGAACCCTCAAGTCCTTTTTTGTTTATGTTTTTGTTTTTTGCTTTGCCCATCCATACACCCCTACTAGACCTTCCCTCCTCGAATCCAGAAAGTAGAGGCTGCTGGTCTTGCCATAGACTCTCCTTTCTCCTCACTCTCCACATATATTTTTTTTTCTTAGAGAAAGGCTCTGGGGGAAAAAAAAGTGCCTATGACTTTATGGTGGGCAGAGGTGAGGATAGCCAGGTTCATCCCTGTGCAGAGGCAAACCTGACCCACTTGGAATTTGCTTGTCCCCCACTCCTTTCTCAACTATTTCTCCACCAGTTAACTAAGGTGGCCAACATCCTGCCACAAGACACCACTCCTTTGGATTAGGGCTTTGTACATAAGGAGCTGGATGTGTTAAAATGAGAACCTCCTTGGGGGCAAGGGGTCCCCATGTCTTTTGTTGGGATGTGATGTGGAGGGCCAAGGCAGGAGGTAGGGACCATGGGAGCAGGGCCTGAAAACACAGTTTGGTGTCTTTAGTGTTTGCTGCTGAAATTTTACTCCTCAAAGGTCGTCAGCCCCCATGACACACACATCCCCACATACACACCAAAGATATAGCTGGGGACCAGTAAGTCACAGTCCAAAGAACCGTGGTTGGAGAAAAGTTTTTGTCATGAAACATCACTTTATTAACTGATCAATTCTTTCTCTTTTTTTTACAAAAATAAACAATTTAATGAACAAGAAGTACAAAAGCTTCTGGAAATGCAAACTCCAGGAGGGGGGAGAGCCTGGTTTTGGCTGCTTTGTGGCTTTCACTGAAAGCAAGTGAGGCAGAAAGGCCCCGGCCCCACCCCCGCCCCAGGTCCTGGCTCAAACGCAACCTGCTCCTCCACCCTAGTCTTGGCTCATATGACATGTGTGCTGCTGCCCCGACCCCTGACCTGGCCTGGGAGTGCTGCCGTCGGGAGGCCAGAGATGGCCCCCACAGGTACCTCCACAGGTACCGGGTCTCTCACATCCTGCAGCGTCCCCTTGCAGAGGCTCCTATCTGGAGCTGAGTGGAGAGAACACTCTGTGACGGATTGTCCCCATGCAGCCCCTGACCCCGGTGGCATGTGCAACAGCAGGGGCAGCAGCAGCAGCAGCAGGGTTTTGGCTACATTCTCACACTATGAACACAGTAAGGGGGCTGCCCGTGGAACGGTCCCAGTTCAGGCTAGCCCGAGCCTTGCTCACAGCCCAGGGCACTGAAGAGGCAGGCAGCCCCCCAGCCAATGATTCCTGGTCTGGGAGTCAGCAGTCTCAGACCTAGGCTGGTGAACTCACATTTTCACTTTTCGCATTATTGCACGTTTGTCCTGGTCACCTCAGTCTGTCTGGGATGTCGGCCTTGTCTACAGGGGTTCCCAGGTGACATGCAATACTGCTAGTGCAAGTCACTCCCGCCCCAGGCAAGCCCAGCTGGCAAGGATGGTCAGCTGAGCTCTTGACAGGTCAGCCAGGTGCCCTCACGTACGTGGTCTTGCTGGGATCAGGAACTACTTGGCTGCATCCAGTCTTGAAAAAGACCAGCTTCCGACCTGGGGACAGAGGCGAGATGTGAGGTCTGGATGTTTCTCTCCTTGCGGGCAGGACCACTCTCCTAAAACAACTGCCTTGAGGATACATAAGCCTCTGATCTCAGCCTTCCCTCTGGCTTCTCATGAGGACCCCACTGTCAACTTTCTCTGTAGAGATATATTAACTTCCTTGAAATGCCCTCTCCCTCTGGCTCACCGGTCCAGGTGGTCTGGTTGGTGACCACAAAGGCACGGCACTGAGCGTGGCTCTCACAGACATCCATGGCTTCAGCCAGGTTGAACACGGACAAGAGGCAGCTGCCATGGTGGTAGGATGGCCAGCAGCGGTAGTCTTCCTGTGGGATGGTGCTGTCAGGGATGCGCTGGTACTCTATGGGGTGGGGATGAAGCCAAATGAGAACTCTGCTGTGCCCAGCGTGAGGTCTGGGTCACTTTCTGAACAGGGCTGTGAGACTCATTTGCTAGGTGAAAGCTAACATCCAGGCTGGCACCTCTAGCATGGCGATAAGGCAGCCAGCACTGTTCAAACTGGGTTGATTGCTCCATGAAGGTCAAATAGACTTGGACTCTGGGAGATACACAGCTCTCAATTCTAAGGTCACACAGATGGTTCTGGCAGCACAAGGTAAGCAGGCATATGCCTGAGACAGACAGACACATAGCCACCAACTGTCCAGGCTGGCTACTGCCAGCAGGGCATTTTCATTTTGACATTTGGGATGGGGCTTTTCACACATCACTGTGCAAGTGAATCCCCAGGAATCTTGTTAAAATGCAGATTCTGACTCAGGAGGTCTGGGGCGAGGCCTGGGAATCTGTGTTTCTAACCAGCTTCCAGGGCTGCTGGTGTGAAGACCACAGTGAACTGAAAGGGTTCAGAGCAACCCTCAGTGCACTTTCTCTTGGCTTTGGGGTGAGAGGTCAGGCAAGCTCCTCAGATAGGCCTCGAGGGGGGCAGTCAGGGAGTTTTGAGATTAAGAGACATGCAAATGAATGGGAAATCCAAAAAAGTCCATGGCTTGCATGTCTGGGGAGGGGGCTGAGGTCTCCTGATATAGAACCCCAGAGGCTCAGGAAGTGGTTGTAGGCCTCTTGCTCACCCCGTTTTCCCCACTGCACTGGGAGCCCCAGTTCTGGACTGATAATGCAGAAGCCCTGGGCCTCTGGCCACCCCACCCTCCAGCCTCCTTCTCCTGCCAGGGACTAGACCAAAGTCCAGGGCTGGCTGTGATTTATGGCCCCATAAACGGCGTCCTCAGGGACAGAGCCAGCCATTGTTCACCTCGTTAAACTTTATTTACAGGGCTAACGAGGGCTCCCCCACCCCTAAGACTGGTCAGCGCTCCTTGAATAGGAAGGCTGCCCACCCCTTACCCTGCTGCCAACCGTGGCTAAACCCCAGGGCTTCTGTGGAGGGACCACAGCCTGTATCCAGTGGCTAGAACTCTCCCCAGCCAGGGAGAACCAGCTTCTTGGCAGGTTTCAGAGTGGGGCCCCCCTCTGCTTCCAGCCGCCCTCCTCCACCAGGGAGTGCAGAGGAAGGAGAGAAGCAAACATGTACTGTTTTCCAGCTGGGTAAGAGGAACTGTGCTAATTGCTTTTACACACCTCACCTGCCATTTAATCCCCTTAAGAATTTTGTGAGGTGAGTAATATTGAACCCAATTCACAGATGCGCAAAGTGAGGCCCCAGGGGTAGGTCACATGGCCAACAGTGAGGGGATTGAAGCCATCCAGAGAAGGGGTGTCAATGCCAACACCCCAGTTCAAGGCAGAATGATAATTGTTCTAGCTCAGCTAGAGATGAGACCTTGAAGTGAAGGCTCCACAGTCTCTCATTACCCCAAGTGATCCATTAGGCTGTCCTTTGGAGACAAGGGTCTCCAGAGGGAGAGTGAACCACTTAGCCCAGTTAGGGGGGCCATTCACCCTTGTATCCAATCCCACCTCCCCAGCCCCTGGATCCCTGCTGGGGCTACTCACCAGCATTATTGCTTGCCGTGGAGTTCAGCAGATACTGACCACTCTGATACAGGTGCAGCACTGTCTCCAGCTGAGCCAGGGTCTCGTCCACTCCCCAGGTGAGCTCCCCTGCAGGGAGCAGCATCGCTATGACAGGGTGCCTGGGCCCCTGCTCCTCCTGATGGTGGGCTGTGAGCTGCCTCTCCTCCCTCCAAACAGGGCCCAGGTGACAGGTGGGCTTGGGAGGGCTCTTTGCCATACAATGCTGCCTTAGGAAGTGATGGGACAAGACCCTGTGCTGCCCAGGGTAGGTCATTCTTGTCTCCACACCTGCTGGGGAAGGGGCAGATGACGGACCACAGATGGACCTGAGACTTACCTGTGGCATTGACGATGCTATCCAGTAGAGGCCGGAGAGAGAGCGGGGCACTGTGGGGCAGGAGGTATGTGAAGAAAAACCTATGGCAGAGAGAAACGGGAAGTTTAGGGGTCTAGCCTGTGGTGGCACATCTTCTTCTACCCCTACTTGGGATAAATCACAACCTGGCCAGGGAGCCTGATCCCTCATGTCTAGTGACCAGGCATGCCCCCAAGGTGTTCCAGGGAGGCTACTCAGCCTTGAGGCTTGGGCCTAGGCAGAGGTGTGCCCACGACTAACTACAGACCAAACTGAGGCCTGAGGCCTGTTTCCCCAGCCTTCCCTGCCTTCCAGCTCAATTGTCCCAACTGATCCCAGTGTCAGATCAGCCCCATGGTGGAAGTGTCTCAGCCATAAGGAGCTTTGGAGAGGTCAAGAGCTGTGGTGGGGAAGGGACGTGCCAGTCCCTCCAGCCCCAGGACCAGCCTGAGTCCACCACTATTTTAAGAAGCCTCCAGCTGCCCCCTCCACCCGGGCTTCTCCTTGGAGCTTTCTATTTTTAACCTCACCATCAGATGCCTGAACATTCTTTCTTGCCTAGGCAAAAGACTTTCTCTGCTGCTGTGGCTCCACTGGTCAAGGTTAGTTTCCCTCCCTGGCTGGCCTCCTGGGTCCCATGCTGGGTCTCATTCTGCCACGCCCTCCCAGGCCCACTCCCCTCAGCGGGGCTCCTGGGAGGGTGGTGGTCACCTGTAGGCATTGTAGAGGTTCCGCTTCTCGTTCATGCCCTCGCACCAGCCCTGGGCCGAGCAGGGCAGGGTGAAGTTCCTGGCTGGAAACTCGAGGACGCAGTTGGCAGTGCTTGCACACGGAGTCTCCTCCACGCGGGCATCATCGAGGTCTGTCACCTTTAGCTCCCCATCCACCAGCACAAACTGCCGCGGGCGGAAGTCCAGCAGAGTGACGGAGCCCAGTGGGGAGTGGGCCAGGTGGTGGAGCAGGCGGCCGAGGCTGAGGCAGATCTGAGGGCAGATGCAGGCTGGGTTGGGCCTGCCAGACTCTGGGGCTCAGGACTTAGCTGGGAGGTTGGCTTTCTCTTCTAGAGGCCCCACTGTTCCATAAAGGCAGACGCCAGGGACCTTAGAGAGGAGGCCACTGAGTTTTGATTCACCCTTAGTAGGCCTGACCCTAGACATAGTATGGAGTAGGTGGGAGGGGGCAGCAGGGGGTCTGGGGACAATGAATCTCTTCCCTGAAGCTGCATCTTGAGTGTGATTTCAGTTCAGTGTTGGGTATAGAGGGGGAGTCTAGGTGACCTTAATGTTGTTGGGGGTCCCAGGAAACTTGCCTTCCCGCAGCGGCTCTGTGGGTGTGTGCGCCAGTGTGGGGAACGGGAGGACAGCAAGAGCACAGAATGGCAGGCTCTTCTATGCCTGGCTGCTTTTTTTAACCCTTTGGCCAATGGCTGAGCTAGCCCGTGCCCTTCCTTCCCTGCCTCCCTCCGTCCCTCCCTCCCTCTCCAGGCTGTTGGGAGGCTGGCCTTCTAAGGGAGAACCATTCCAGCAAGGAGCCCGGGGCCACACCCTCCCTCCGCTCACTCTGAATCGATCCTCCCAGGAAGTCTGCAGCAGCTGGATCATTTCCACAGGGGCGCCCAGCTCCGTGATGGTGGTCAGGGTGTCTGGGATGTCCTCACTGTCCTGGTAGCAGTAGCCATAGAGCTGGGAGAAACCCAGGGTAGGTCATTAGGTCACAGGCTGTACTGTCAGGTGCCCCCTCCCTCTGCCCCAGTGGGCCATGTAGGCCTTTGCTCTGGCCAGGGAACAGCAGCCTTGCTTGGGAAGTCTGCCCTCTCTTCCCACAGCCAGAGTTCCTACTGATTTGACTGCATCAGGCCCTCACCTCTGGCCACTCCGGGAGACAGGCAGGCCTGGCCTCCATATGTTCACCAGGTACCAGGCACTGTGCTAACTATATAATTCAATTCTTTTAATAACCATAACGGGCATATGGGGTACTATTATTATCTCCAATTTCAGGCAGGGAAACTGACTCAGAGAGGTCAAGTTGCTTGCATAAGGTTACACAGCGAATAAACACAGGAGCTAGGGTTCAAATTTATGCCACTCAGATTCCCCAACCTGGTTCTTTCCACGAATACTGTTTGCTAAGACGCAGGCCAGCAAATGATTATCATACTTCCTCCCCATTTCCACTTTCTGGCAGCATTGTTTTTTTCCCCTCTGCTTTCCTCCTGCGGGAAGAAAAGCTAAGCGGCACATTCCTGGGTGTTCTTTGCATGTGTGGATGGCTGACCTGCCAATGGAAGTGGTCGTGTGGGATGGCTCTCAGGAAAGACTAGCTTTTCGGAAACATGGTCACAAGGAGCTGCCCACACCATATCATCCGGGGGAGGGTCTTGGTACCACCCCGTTGCCAGGGGAAGGAAGCACAGACTGATTTTGTCACTAACACCTACACAAGTGTCTGCAGGGAGCCCTTCTCTCCCAATTCACTCCTCAGGAGCTTGGGGCTCAGAACGGGGTCCAGACAACCAGCACCTATCGGGGTAGGAATGCAAAGGCCGAGCTATCCAGGTTGGACCAGGGAGAGTGGAGAGCTACGCAGGAGAGGGATGAGGGACATGGAGCCCACAGTCTAAATGTTCCTGCGTGCTGTCACTCCTCATGCTGGCATTCTCATCCACCCAGCAGCACGGCAGGTCCTCAGGAGGCCCCCGCAGCCCCCATTCCCTGGAGCTCAGCCTGCTCCACCAGGGAAGGCACTACTGTGTCCGGCCATTGCATCACTTGAGCTGTGACTTGGGGGGTGGGGGAAGTCCAGGCACCCTCTATTTCTCTCTCCCTCCACACCCCACAGCAGCCCAAGGAGGACCCAGACCCTGGCAGGGTGGGGGGAGGTAAGGAGAGCAACCCTGGGGCCTGGTTCTCATTTTCTTGCCCAGAGTCTGAGCCTTTGTGGGAAACTTCTGAAGGTTATTAAACACCCGGAGGTCGTTAAATGCGCTGTTAACGAGGTATTAATCAACACCCCTCAGGAAAAAATAAAAAGACACCATTAACCCCCCCAGGATGCGTGAGGCTGAGCATTTCAGTCACATCTTTTGTTCATCTGGGAGAAGAAACATACTCTAGCACGGGCAGAATCTGGGCCCAAGCAGGCCTGGGGCCCATCTGAAGCCTGAGGGACTCAGGACTGCAATAGGGAAGGGAGGGAAGACTCTTGTGCCCTCTGACCCTGGGCTACAGAGGCATCTATCACGTGAATGTGTGCATTTGTGTGTGTGTGTGTGTGTGTGTGTGTGTGTGGTGGGATAGAGAGGGGTCACAGAAGATGGACAGAAAGATCTCCCCCGGCGGTCTTCGGTGACCGGCGCGCACAGTGGGAGGTGCGCAGTGGGTCCTGCTATCCTGCATTTGCTTTTAGAACTCATAGCTCCAACTTTGGGCTGCACAGAGAAGGGGAAGGGACCTCGGGGGGTCTCAGCTACTGGGAACTCTAGAAACCTTCTCTGGCTCCTCCCTAGTTCAACAGTCAAGCGATTTTGAAATTTCAAATGAATACGAGGTAGTAAAACACCATGATTTCTAGTTCTCAGCACCCTGTGCAGAAGCCTCCTAAGTGGGAAGACCTCACCTTTCCCAGCTGCAGAGGTGACCTAGCTGAAGAAGCCAGAACGACATCAGCCCAGGACTCAGGGGATGAATGGGAGAGGGCACCTCCAAAGCAGTCCCCAAAAGACACTAGGGACCCTCACTTTTCACTGGGTCCTTCATTACCTTAGCAACTCTTGTGCTTCAGGGCCACTAGCTCCCGCCTCTGACCCTGAGAGAGTTACACAACCAACCCCAGACACGCTGTCCTGGCGAGGGTGTGCGTAAAAGCTGTTGCGTTGTCATTATTTTTTCTTTGGTGCCCTCAGCCTTGGGGACCTAAGATCACAGAAGAGAACCATTCTGCGGTGTGGGTGTGGGGTGTGGGGTTGTTGGATGCTTACTGACAAGTTTGGTGAAGTTAGTGAGGGAGAAGTTCCCTAGGATATAGGGCATATCAAACCCCAAGAGTTCTAAGAGAGTGAGTCTTGGGTTAATTAATCAACACTGAGTGTCCTAGTTTGTCACTCAAGGCCTCTCCACCCCCTCGGAATCTGGCTGGCACCCCAGGGTTTCCAGAAAGTTCCCGAGAGCCCTTGGGAAGTGAAGAGAACAAGATCCTCCCAGTTAGAATGGCCACGTAACCAGCTGCTCACTCCATGAAGCCCCGGACACGGCGTCAGCCGCGCAGCCAGGCATAACCACACACAATGGGTGGCTCTGCCCAACCTCCTGTGACCAGTGCAGGGCTCAGCGCCCTGCCACAGGTGTCTAGCCAGGGTGGGAGTGTTCTGGGAACAGGGACAGCCGCAGGAGTATAAGAAGCATTCTGGCCTCTCCTGTGCGCCAGGCCTGGGGTCCCATCTCACTCTGGAGGAAAGGAGGGAGGGGACTGCTAGGTTTCTGGTCAGTTCTCTTGGTGCAGAAAGGTGAATGTGAGTGGCTGAGAGGTGAGAGATATAGGCAAGATTCACAACTGGGGAGTCTGCATATGTCCTATGCTGGCCAGGCCAAGAGCAGTCAGGGATTCTCAGTCTGCTTGGATGTGTGCAGAGGTAACTGTGTCTCATCCTAGGCAGACTCAAGGTCCGACACCTGGGAGGAAGTGGGCTGTGTTAGGGCAGTGCTGGGGTTGTGAGGGCCCACTCAGCCCTGTTTGGAGAGTTCAAGGGGGGCATGCCATCTTTCCTGCCTGTCTCCCCAACGAACAGGGAGGCAGAGTCTCCATGAGAACCCTGGGCCTCTGGCCTTCTCAACCTTCCAGTCTCTTGGCCATATATGCTCAGATAGGGTGGCATTCAGACCCGCAGGACTAAATCTGTCTACCAGCTTAGGATACTACAGCTTCCCCAGTGGCTCAAGTGGACCTATTTTAAGGCCTGGGGAACCCTTGGGTTGATTCTGGGAAAGGCAGTGCATTTTCTGGCCGACTCTTCTAACGGCTTGTAGTAGCTTCTGAGTGGGGTGAGGAGTGAGTGACTCTCTGGGAATGGAGTCTGCTACATGGTTTCTTTCCAGCCCTTCCCAACCCTGTTGCCAATCCACCCTGTCAGCAAAGCAAGACAAGTCGAAGCCCTAAATTGAAAGTAGCTGGATTCAGGCTCTATTAACACGGAACACCTTATCACAGTAGCTGGAAGCTGACTGAGGCAGATGTTTGGTGTCCTGGCTTGAGGTCACTTTGCCTTGAAGTAATACTCTGGTGTTCAATGCCCTAGCTCCAGCTAGGAACAGGGTCCTAAGTTCCAGGACTGCCCCTGCTCTGGAATTTTGGGACCCTTTGTCTTGTCCCATGTTTGAGGGATGTGTGTAAGCCGAGAAACCCATGAGTCCCTGGGTGAGAGGCAGGGTGGTGCAGCGGGAAGCGCCCACATCCCGGGCACGGTCACCGGTGCCCCATTTCCTTATCTGTAAGACCAAGGGGTTCTCTTCCAGAGTGACCGGAGCCCGGGAGCTCCCAGCCAACCCCCTCACCCCTGTACCCCCACCCTCGTACCTGCAGCACGTTGGGGTGCCGCAGCCGCTCCAGCAGCACCATCTCCTTGAGCAGCTTGTGGGCCGCCAGCCTGTAGCAGCCCCTCCGTGCCCCGAATTCACGCACGCAGCTGCCTAGATCGTGGCCGCTGAAGTCCACCGCCTTAAGCGCCACCGCGGCGCCGCCGGGCAGGCGGACCCGGTACACGGCCTTAGTGTAGCCCGAGCCCACGTACTGCGCGCCAGACACGTTGCGGAGAGCGGCGCAGCCCAGGCGCGGGCCCGGGCCGGGAGCGGGGGGCCAGCCCGGGGCGCCGTCGGGAGGGGGCCGGGGGCGCTGCAGGCCCGGCCCGCCCGGAGCCAGGTCCATCAGGCGCCGCCGCTCCGGCCGGCCGGCCCCGAGCCCGGGGCCCCCGCGGGAATAGCGCTGCACCTCCTCGTAGCGCGCCCGGATCTGCCGGGCCAGCTCCCCACGGCCCCCGCGACGGCCCGGGCCCGGGGCCGGGGAGGGCCCGGGGGACTGGCCCGGCCGAGGCGGCTCTGAGCCCGGCGCGAAGAGCACGTTGAGCACAGAGCCCAGCAGGAAGGAGGCGCAGAAGCCCGCGGCCACGGCCGCCCGCCGGCGCCGCATCGCTCCCCTCCCCCCGGCCGGCCGGCCGCGCGGCTCCCCGGCCCCGGCCCCGGGCGGCTCAGGCTGCGAGGCGGCTCCGCTCCGCGCCCCGCCGGCCCCCTGCCCAGCCCGCGCGCATGGCCCCGGCGGCCCCGACCCCGGCCCCGCGCGGGCGGCTCATCGGCCTGACACTTGCCTCCCTCCCGCCCTGCCCCCGCCGCTTATAAGGCCCGGAGCCGCCCCCGCGCCCGCCCCCCGCCTCCGCCCCCCGCCTCCGCCCCCCGCCCCTGCCCTCGCCCGTCCTCAGCACCGCCCCCTCCGGCCGCCGGCCCGGCCTTCCCCGCTGACTGACAGCGCGGCCTCCTGCGGCCGGCCGGGCCTGGGAAGCCGCGCGGAGGCGGCTCCGGCGCTGCCCAGCCCGCGGCCCCCGAGCGCGGGCCGGGGAGCCGGGGAGGGAGCGGCGGCGGCGGCCGGGAGGCACAGCTCTAAGGCGGATAACGGGACGGACGGGCCGATAGCAGAGAGGGCCCTGCAGGGGGGCGGAGAGAAAGGGGCGAGGCCGGCGGGTAGCGGGCTCCGGAAGGGACGAGCCGCAGAGGCCCGGGCGCAGGGGTCGGTACAAGCCCACCGCTCCCTCCTCGAGACCTGGGGGCTCGGGGAAGGCGCGTGGGTCCCACCTCCCGCGAGGGTGACTAGGGGTGGCGGCCACTTGTCCAGTCCTGGATTCCGGCTGGGGAGAGGGGGAGGGCGTTCTGGAGAAGGGGGCGTAGCTGGGCCGGCACCTGCGAGCGCGCGTGGGACGGGCACTCCGGGCTCAGGGGGAAAATCGTGAGGTTTCAGAGATTCCCTGTTCAACTCTCTTCCATGAAGATTTTTTGATTCTCCTTGTCCCTGAATCCCAAACTCCAGCGAGGGGCGCGCCTCCTGAGATTCCCGAGGTCTGACGGGTCAGCGTTGGGTACGAAATGCAAGGAGCGCATTTGTGCCCAGGCACGTGTCTGTGCGGTGTGTGCATCGGGGTCTGAAGGGGCCACTGTGTCCCAGGAAGGGGAGTGGGAGCCGTGTGTGTAAATTGGTGCTGACTCCATCAGAACTTCTGGTCCCTCCTCCTCCCTCCCTGATTGCATCATTAGTGCTAATTGAGGGGCTTTCACACGCCAGTGCATTAGCTGTTTGGAGTGAGCTCCCCCCTCCTGCGAGAGATAAGCCGCTGCCCCTCCCCCTCGCAGCTCTCCACTTCCCCACCGCCCTGAAACTGTCCACCGACCTCTCACCTCCCTGGACTCCTTCCAGCGCCTCTCTGGGAAGGTTACTCTCTCCTCCCTGTAGTGTCAGGAATTGGTTGGGCAGGGAGGATGAAAATCGGGGAGAAGGGTCCAGAGCCTCCTATCTGAGGAGTTGGCCAGGGAGGGGAGATTTTTCCTGTTCATTTCTGGCGTTCTTAGCGAATGCAGGGGATCTGTCATTAGAAAGAGGTCAGAAATTTCTACCCAGTTCTTTTGGACTTGGAAGGGAGGAGGAAGGCCAAGTGCTTTATTGAATGCCTATGATTCCACTGAGGTAGGCCTTCCAGCCCTGACTTCTTGGTCTGCTAAAACTCAGAAAGTGGGGCGGGGCTAACTTAGCAGTCATGGGAAAGGCAGGTTGAAGGAAGCCATGATCACCCTCAGAGCTATGGTTTTGGTGGAGTCCAGTCTGTTGGTCTGTTCCTGTTTAGCCGCTCTGCCCTGTGCTGGCCCATGTCTGTGGGGTGTGGGGTGTGGGGAATGAGGGGAAGGCTCTGAGCAGATGCCCTCCCCAGCCCTCACACCAGATGTCTTTGGTCTAATTAACTGTGCTGGGAAAACCAACCTGAGTTTGTAAACAGAGCTACTGGCTAAAGTCAACAGGGAACAGCAGCAAACAGCAAACATTCCCCTCACACTCAGTCTCAGTCCATCTCAGCCCTCTAGGGGAGAGGACAAGCTGGCTGGATCTGAGGCCCCATGGCCCACAGCCGAGGAAGGGAAAGCCTGTCTGCCTGGGTGACTCCAATATGGCTGCCAATTCTGTGTCTTTACTAGGGAGGAATGGGGATTCTGGGAGGAGCAGCTGTCATCCCAAGATAAGCTCTGTCCCCCCTTCTGGCAATTTCCGCATGGACATCTACTGAGCCAAACATCTCAATCCATGAGGAAGCCATTGTGGGGAGAATATTCCGTGAAGAGCTTTCTTTGGGCCTGCTCTGCTTTCCTGTCTTAGAGAAGCCTCTGTGGGGGAGGGCTTGGTGTTGTGGGTCTTCAGCTCAGAGTTGGGGACTATAATGTGAACATTGTTAACTTTGTTACACATCATGTAGGTATTATAATAACATGTTCTAAAATTAGATAATTATTCCTGTGATATCTCTGCCAAGCTTCAGTGTTTCTGTTATGGTTTGAAAGTTCAGTGCACACAAGGGCCCGAGAAACAGGCACAGATGTACACACAGCGCATACACAGAGCCCACCAAGCAGGAGCCTCACATACAGAAACAAAGACCTTTCAATTCTCCCTCCTCACGCTCACTCTGTCTCCCTCACAGGTGCTCAGACATACAGACCTATACCATCTGAGATGGAAATAGGTTTCTGGCTTCTGGAAAGAAATGCATTGAACTTTTTGTACAGATGAGAGGTTCTGAATTAGCAGTTCTTTATGACATTTTGCTGGCTTGCTTTTTTTTGTGTGTGTGTGCCACCCAGGGAGAAGAATCATTTCCAAGAATTGAAAGGCATGAAGCACTTTGCTTCCCTACTGCTGAGATCTACATTTGCCTACACAACATAGCCTGGGCCTCACAGGCTACACTCTTCAAGCCAGTGTCCTACTTGGAACCAGTGCTATCTTCCCACTATAACCTTCAAGACTGGCGCCTCCTTCCATCTGCCACTCTCAGGCGTCTTGGCAGCGCTGAGAATGGTGTTAGTCTGAGAAGGCCCAGTGCTGTGTTTTCTTGCTCTCTCTCTCTTTCTACTATCCCAACCGCATCCAAAACACTAACTTAGATACCAGTGCCTTTGGAAGGAGCTAGATGGCCTGGACTCCAAAATGCTACATTTCTTTGGAATTGTCTCCTAGGTACCTTCTTTCCACATGTTGTTAGATCCTCCTACGCTGCCTGTATTGTAGTAATAACCTTTCAGCAACCTTCTTTATTGTGGACTGTTTTCCCACATATCAAGACACCTCTTTTGGAGTTTTACTTTCCTGCTCAAAAACCTGGAGGGTAAACTGAACTGGCCCTCAGGCCTCAAGGAGCTGACCCCAGCCCTTTGGTCAGCCCTGTGTCCTCTTTCCATTCCCCAGCAGAAAGCCTGATGCCTGTGCTGCCTCCTGATCCACCTTCATTATCAGCTTCTCACCGATAGCTCCTTCTCGTTCAGTTCCTTCTTCCTAAAGTGCCCTCTGCCAGCCTTTCTGCCTCATCTTTACCAGCTACTTCTTCAAGGTCTCCTGGAAAGTAGTGAGATGGAGACAGTGCTTCTGCCACTGGGGTACATGGGGCCCTGGGATCTGGAGGGTATGTTCTTAGAATTCTGTGACTTTTTTTCCCTTAAGAGGAAATGTACAGAATACATTTTTCAGGTCTTGGAAAACTTCTGTAAAGACCTTGGGGCTTGGAATCAGAGATTCCATTTCAATTGCGTTTCCTTTCTCTGTGTAAGTTTTCCCTTTAGGAAAATGGGGGCTAACACTAGTATCTACCGCATAAAATCACTGAGTAGATGAAATGCAAAAACAAAGTGCCTGGTATAGGATAAGCCCTCAGTATGTATGATCTACTTCCAGTAACATTAAACAAATAAACATCTTTGATATGTTAGACAACTTGGTTGTCCGTGGCCTTGCCTATAGGCAGAACTGACTTTAACCACTTTCCATTCTGGTTCTCATTGGTGAAATCTCTCTGCCCCCTGGGCTGTCTCTGGACCTGGAATTTTTACTTTTTCCCAAATCAGCAAACTAGCAAGTGATCATAAGAGGCCTCGCTGGCCCCCACCCCCCTTGCCAGGGAGACCTACAGAGAGAAGACCGTGAATCAAGACCTGGGCTCAGCCTCCTGATGCGGTGGTGACCAAAAGTAGGGGCCCAGCCTCAGCTCTGTCCTCCCTGGGGCAAAGCGCTGGCGGAGGGGATGATTCCAAAAGGAAGGGGGATGGGGTGGAGCCAGGAAGCCCGCTCCTCCACCCCCACCTCCCCAGGTAGGAAGTGGAGCTGACGTTTTCAAAATATAAAAAACAGATGATGAAGGTCAGGTTTCCAACACACTGGAGAGCCAGGGCCCCAAGGCAGAGTCCCTAAGAAATTATCTGAGATGGGGGTGGGGGGGATGAGAAAGAGAGAGAGACCAGAGATAGCCAAAGATGCAGAAACACAGACAGACAAGCCCCTTGAATCCTGAGAAAGGTAGTCAGTCACAGATGGAAAGTGCTGCAGCTCCAGGGAGACCCTTGCACTGGCTCTGGAAAAGAGCTTCGTTCACTCCATGGATCTCAGGCTGGGAACACGAGCCCCTTTGGTTCCACAGCCCTGCTAGAGGGCGAGGCCCTCTCTGAACCCAGGAACCAAAAGGCTCTTGGGGCTCTTGGGACTCCTATAGGTTGACCTGGATTCTTTGTCTCCTCTACTCATGGGCTTGGGATTCAGTGGCTGCGCCTGGCTGTCTCATGCTGCCTGCTCCCTTCTGCTCAGCCTCACCCACTGCCCAGAGAGAGATGCTCTGTGATGGGCTCTCCTCCTCCCCCTGTTCTGGCTTTCTGAGAGCTGTGGCCCTCCTTCATAGTTTGCTGTGACTGGAGGAGCTGGCGGGTATTACCTGAGATAAGTGTGAGGGGGCTGCCTTGGGGTTGGGATCCTGCCCTGAATAGAGACTCTGTCCTGAAGACGCTGGGAGAGGGGAGGGAGGAAGAATCGCAAGGCTGAGCCCCTAGGGCTTTGATTTTCCTGGGTAGACAGAGTGGCAGGCAGAGTGACAGAATGGAGCCATGAAGTCAGTGGGTGATGGATGGATTCATGTGGCATGGGCTGGTGGAAATAGAGGCCTTCTTGTCAGTGCTGGTGGTGTGTGGGCCAGGTGGTGGTGGTGGTGGTGGTAGTGGTGGTGGTGGTTATTTGCCGTCAAATTGGGTCTGACTCATAGTGACCCTCATAGGGATTTCAATGGCTGATTGTTTCCAGATTGGTTTGGGAATGGGTTGCCATGTCCTTCTCCCATTTTTGTGCTGCTAGGGATCGAACCCAGGGCCCTCAGAGACGGCAGAGCAGCACTCTACCAACGAGCTAGAAGATAACATATCACCTGTTCTCTATGAGAACATATCACCAATCCCAATGTACCAAATTGGGGCAGTGTTTCTTCTAGGTCATGTTGTTGTTAGGTGCTGTAGAGTCAGGTCCGACTCATAGCGACCCTCGGAGGGTTTTCAATGGCTGGTTGTTTCTAGATTGTGTATGGACTGGATTGCCACATCCTCCTCCTGTTTTTGCTGTGCTTGGGATGGAACCCAGGTACTCAGAGTGTGTGGAGCAGCGCTCTACCAACTGAGCTGTCAAGGAGAAAGGAGCAGTTCCTTTTGAGCAGCCTCAGGACTGCAGTGTGGGAAGCAGGGAGAGAGGGGAAGGAAGGAGAGCTGTTGAGTTTCTGGAACCCCTAGAGGGCTGACCTACAGCCCTACCACCCTGTTGGAACCAACTTGCTGACATGTAGCAACAACAAAGCCCTGCTGCTTAGGATTGCTGTGGGATTCTACAGATTCCTGAATCTCAGGAGCCCCTATTTCTTCATCTATAAAATGAGTGTGGTCAATGCTAAATGTGTCACAGAGTCATACTGTTCCTGGCACACAAGGAGCTCTCAGGACATGACAGTTCTCCATGCCCCCTCTTTATAAGCTCTATTCTGCCTGGCCCCACACCCCTATCCCCTCCCTAAGACCTTCTACATTCTCTTTTGCTTTAGTCTCTGATGATTTGGAGTAACTCTTCTCAATTACACTATAAGTTCCTGAGGGGAGAGGGAAGGCCAAGACCTCCTTGACTGTGAGGAGCAGCCTTCCTCCTGGTCCCGGGTCCAGGTGGCTTCAGGGGAGCCAGGAAAGAGGGAGAGAACTGTTAACTCTCTTTCTTGTTGTTAGGTGCCCTGGAGTCAGATCTAACTCATAGCAACCCTGTGTACCACAGAAGGAAACGCTCCCCAGCACTGTGCCATGCCCCACACTATTGTCAGTGCTTCTCTACTATTCATACGGTTTTCAATGGCTGATTGTTTCAGGAGTGGGCTGCCAGGTCCTTCTCCCAAGCCTGTGTCATCTAATATTCCAAGGCAGTCTCCCATCCAAGGACTAACCAGGCTGACTCTGTTTAGCTTCCGAGATCTGATGAGATCAAACGCCAGGCCGGTATGGCCGTAGGCAGGCAGCAGAGCAGACCACCATAAGATCAAGAAGCGGTGACTTTGGCCTGATTCAGGCTCTTTCTCATCTCTTCATTAGTTTGGGGAAAAAAAGAAAATTTCAGTCAAAGGGAGAGGCAGAGAGGAAAATGGGGGATACCAACAGGAGCCAAGATGGAAGTTCGTTAAGGTCATTTTTGCCTCCAGGCAACAAAGTTTGATCATAAAGAGTTATTATTTTATTGTTCTTATTAATACTAATGATAGAGCACACTTACTAAATGCCTTTCATTATCATCTAATTCACTTAACAACTATAGGAGATAAATGCTGTTATTATCTCCAACTTTCATGGTGAGAAAATTGACACAAGAGAGGTTAGGTAAGGTGCCCAAAGACAGCTATTAGGAGGCAGAGCCTGCGCCTCCCGCCCGGCACAGAGGCCCCTGACTGTGGAGTGTGCTCTTTATTCTCTGTCCTGTATTTTACTTTACCGGCTAGGCTGGGCTGGGCTGATTGCAGCTACAAAAGTCCCATGGGTGGTCTTTCCAAGTCCAGCACTGCAATCTTGGTGAAAAGGTAAGTGTGTGATGCTGTTTGAGGCTTTGAAGGATAGAGGCGGGCCCTGCTGGAGTTGGGGCCCTGGGGAGGGAAGGAAGCCTTCAGAAGGAGGCATGCTGAAGAAATCCTCTCTCTGTAGGGAAAACCATAGGAAGCTCCTATGAGGTGGTTTTTGGAGACCCCAGAAGGTCCTGTAATCATTTCTTCCTTCCTCCTCCTCTCTGGGATGGGAGGGAGAGAGAGGAAAAAAAAAAAAAAAAAAAAAAAAAAAACCAGAGAAAAACAAGAGTGATGGTTTATAAAGGGTTAACAAGACTCTGGGAGCCTAGTCTGGAATCAAAATAATTATTTGAAAAATTCCAAAAAGCACAAGAAGGAAATAAAAATTACACCAAATCCCTCCATTAAAAGAGATTACCTATAGTACTATATGAGAGCCACCTTGCCTGACCCTGCAACCCCATTCTTGGAGGTAACCACCAGGACCCACTCACTGTCTCCTCCCCTACCAGCTTTCCCGGAGTTCTGTCATTTCTGTCCTGCCAAGGGTAGACACCTCAGAGTCTCTTGGATGCGTCCCAGCTCAAAACCCAAGTCCTGTGCTGTTCGCAAATGTCTCTGGAATTTGCTCCTAACCCCCCTCCCTGCCATTCCTCTGAGTCTAGGCTCTTCTTCCCATATCTGCTCTGTGGATTGAGTCTCTTCGGTGTTCTCCCACCTCAGAGGATGTATGCGCACCAGATTCACTTGCCAAGAACACGGCTCCCAACACATCATTTTCCAGTTCTAAAATCTTTGATGATTCCCCATCATTGGGAGGGTAATTTAGCCTGGCATTTAAAGTCAGTTGCAACCTACCTCTTGGATTCTTGTACACACTAGTACTTCCTGACTGCACGTTGCAGGCTGGCTGGTTGCTTCACCAATCTTAGAACAAACTCTGCTGTTTCTACCCTATGACATCCTTTCCCACCATCCAAAAACTTGTCAAACTCCCCCTCCCCCGCATCCTAGCTTGGTAACAAATGACCTAGTGTAGACACTGATCTTTTTTTTTTCCTTCTATTTTAATTGGACATTGAATTAAAACATAATCTAACTCAACGAGATTCCCCTGATATGCTCACCATTCCCCTACCTCTCATTTGTTTCCTCCAGTTTGATCCTATTTACTGAACATCTGCTTTGCCAGACAATAAGCAAATGACTAGAAATACAAAGATAAATGATGGAGTCTCTGTGCTGTGGCTTTTCTTGAAATATTTTTGATGAAAGAGGACTTTGTGGCCTTTCCTTTCATCATGTTCTTCTGATGATTTAGCAATTTTATCAGAGTCCTCTTGAAATGGTGCCCCAGGATCTTTGCACTTGCTGTTCCCTCTGCTTCAGAGCCTTTCTGAGGCCTCAGACCTTCCTGTGTCTGCTCTATCTCTGTATTCAAGCTCAAATGTAATCACATCTGACAGGCCTCCTCTGGCCACTATCTGCCACGTTGTTGTTCTTCTTCTTTTTTTTTTTTCTTTTGTGATACTAGGGAGCTGAACCCAGGGCCTCAAGCAAGCTTTGCTGCACCCTAATGCCTTTTTATTTATTTTTTATTTTGAGACAAAGTCTTGTTAAGTTGTGCAGGCTGCTCTGTCCTCAAATTTGTGATCCTCCTGCCTCAGCCTCCCAAGTCACTGGAATTACCCCTGCTGTATTGTTCTTCTTTATGTCCTCAGAACACTTACCACTATCTGAAACCATCTTGTAATGTCTGTCATATTTTTACATTTTTGTTGGCAATCTTTTAGAATGTGAGTGCCATGAGAGCAAGGTCTTTATTTTGTTCACTGCTGTATATTTTAAGCTCCAAGCAGCAGCAACATACAGTAGAATTTTAGTAATAGTGGAAAGACTGAACTTGACATTCCAGAGACCTTTTGCCAGTGTATTTGACTCCTTCCCTTCCTATGGTCTGGACATCATGCATCTAGTAACATGTTCATCTTCTGATATTTTTCAGAGACATCTGAAATATGTCAGAGGCTAAATAACAACTTTTTCCTCACCAAGGGGAAAAGAATTCTCTCTTATCTTGAACAAACCCAGGCCCTTCATTGTAAGCCTGGCTCCCTGCAACTGTGACCTTCCCTTCTCAGAGTTTACCTGCTGTGTGTCTCCTTCCCTCAGGGCTTTACTCTGTGACTTTTAAGGTGACAATCAGTTAATCCAATAACAGGATTTTGCTAATGTGCTAATGGGAAAGGGTAAAAAAAGGCTCCCAGCTCCCTCCCTTCTGACTCAGGTAACATCTGTGCATTTAACAGGGTCCTTCTGGAGACAATTAAATAAATGCTTTATTGAAACAATAAAATTAATAGGGGTCTCATGGAACTCAATGAAAGGTTTTTAAAAATTAACTTCATTGTTTTTTAAGCTTCAAAACAGGCTTTGTGCGGTAAGGGGGTTGGGCAGGGCCCAATTTTCACTGAAGCAGGTCTCTGCCCAAAGGGTAATGCTTGGGGGGTTGGGGACCCAAGCTTGAACTTTCCCTACAGAAAGGCCACTGCTGCTGTTCTGGGGCCTGGCTTGGATGGCCTGTCCCTGGAACAGGACTGGTTCTGTTCTTAGGACTCTTGTCACCTCGTACATTTATTAATCCCAGTTATTGTGGGATTTGCGCAGCCTAGATTAAACGTTTCATGAAAAGAAATGTCTCACTGACATTTGCCATGTTGAATGAGTGGAAGTGTAGACATTGGGGACACTCATTCTGCCAGGAAGTAGGTGAGCTTCTTGTTGGGTCTGCATTTGTCTGCCTCTAGATCTCTCTACCCTAGCCTGTCAGCCATGGTTACTCAGTCTGCCTAGGAACCATTTTCAGCTTCAGGAAAGGTCTAAGAAGCTAATTTGTCCAATGCGAACCTGATGCCAGAGACTTTTTTGCAACCTTGTGAGTGGTTTAGCTGGTGTGTGTGTGTGTGTGTGTGTGTGTGTGTGTGTGTGTGTGTGTGTGTGTGTGTGTGTGTGTGAGAGAGAGAGAGAGAGAGAGAGAGAGAGAGAGGGAGAGAGAGAGAGAGCAGGTGTGACGTGTGGTCAGGGGATTTCCTCATGAAGGGTTTGCCTGCCTTGGAGGGTGTGGGACCCTGGACCAGGAAACTCTGGTGGAAGATTCCGTTCTCTGTCCAGCATAAGACTGTCTTCAGGACTCCTCGTTGTTCCTAGCAAGGTAGTGCGCTGATTCAAACCATCTGTGTGCTGTGAAGTCTGATTAGACTTGGCATTTCCAACCCTGGGCTCCCGACTTACGCCCTATGTGAGTGTGAGGAGCAGGCTGAGGGTGTGGTTGGAGTTGGGGTGGACCCTTTCTCTGAGCTCCAGACTCCTTGCCCCCAGTGACTTGAGGGCCCATGGGGTCCTAGGCTCTTCCTCTGCCCTGGGCTGCTGACAGGCATGGGGAGGGGGTTTAAGCTGAAAATCACAAGGCTTCTGCTCCCAGGGATCTGAGCTGAAGTCACAAGGATTCTGTTCCCAGCTGTGCCCTAAACTAGTCATGTGACTTGGAGCAAATTATTTGGCCTTTCTGGGTCTCAGTATTTTCATCTGCAAAATGGGGATAATGACACCTGCTGTGGTTGTTTGAGGATCAAATAAGGCACACAGGTGTGAGTCCCTTTGAAGTGCATGAAAGAAAGATTGTACAAAGTTTGCTTTCATCACTAGTGTTGTGGGTCTCAGGAACAGGATCCTCCTATCCTGGAATTGCCCTTCCTCTGGCACTGGGTTCAGGCCATGTTTCAGTTCTGGAAAGGAGAATGAAGCTTTTCGGGGCTTTATTTAACTCCTCTGCCCCCTGTACTCTGACTGAAGGGCGGCTTCTGTTCCCTTCCTCTCTCTGCCACTCTCTTAGGCTCCCAGACTAGAGGTCCCGGAGGTGTCTGATTCTTCCCCCTCCTTTATCCCCTCATCTCTATTCTTTCAACACATCTCACTTTCCCTTTAGGAATCTATCCCAGACTCACCTTCCTTTCCCACTCTCCCTGCCTCACTTTGGTCTAAGCCTTCATTATCTGGGCTTCTGTGGAAGCTCCCGAACCACTTCTCCTTTGCTTTTCCTCCCTTGCCTGCCTTCCTGCACAGGGCTGCAGGATTAATTTTCCCAGAGGCCACCTTTTATTGGGTCACTCCATCACTCAGCAAGGCTCAGTGCTCCCTAATGATTGCCCCTCGAAGTGTCCCATCCCTAGGCTCTACCTGCTCTTTCCAACTGGATTCTCTCAGGTTCCCTGCATACACCCCCTTTACAGCCTGCCTGTCCTCCAAAGAGGCACAGTCCACTCTTCCTTCTGTGCCTCTGCACAGGTCATTTACCCCACAGGACACAGGGATGTCTTCCCAGTTCTCTCAGGACTGCAACATCCATCTTCACCCTGGACCTCACCCCTAAAATTGTCTTAGGAGGTGATCTTATGGGATTATCCCTTCAATCTCTCCTGCATTCTTATTCCATATTTTGACAGGACTGACTTACTATCAGTTTGCTTTCATTTCCCGGCCCCTTGACCTGCCTCTCTTGCCTAGACTATAAACTCTTTTGAGAGCTGAGCCTCTTTTCCATCTTTCCTATAACGTCTAATCAAAGGCTGGGTGCCCGGGAAAATGTTGAAGAGATGGACAAAGAGGCCCGGTTAGGTGCATGGAGAGCTTGGAGATTCTCTATTCTAAACAGAGAGTTCTTGCCCCTCCTCACCTCCCTCCCTCCCTCCCTCCGCACCCTTGCTCTTCAGAATCTCCCCCCTGCCATGTCTTCATCCATCAGTAATAAAGCAGGAACAATAGGGGGTTTCTTTCTAATTAAAGGGAGCAGTTAGTGTTTCCACTTCAAAGCCCCGAGAGAGAAGACTTTTGTTCCTGGGGCCTGGGAGCTCTGGGAGCCCTGGTTGGGTTGGGAAGTAGAACTCCAGGGCCAGCCAAGCATTAAGCTCGTGAACCTGAGATCCCCCATTTGCAGGCAAAGAAGCTCAAATTTAAAACAACAACGTAATTTGGTAACTTCGGCTCTGATAAAACAGTTGGGGGAATTTCTTCTCTCCTAGCGTCTGAAGCCAATGTTATTACAGGTGTGTGCGTGTCTCTTCCACACCCGCCCCGGCCCAGCACACACAGCATACACAAGTGCCACATCATGCACGCTTATGTGTGGGGGGCTCACAAAGTACACATGGCCCACAGTTAGTGGGTCTGGCCCCTTATCCACATTCCCAGGGCACCCTGACCTCTTCCATGTACCCAGTTACCCTCCACCTCCAAATGCCCAGGAACAGGGGACTCTGGTTGAGAACTGGCCGCATTCTGTTTGGCTGCCAAGTCTGCTTGCTAGGGATGTGTTCTCTTCCTCTGACTTCCACTGGTTGCAGACTGATCTTCTAACCTGGCCCAGATTGAGGCTCACTCAATTATAAACTACTCCTTCTTCTTACCACAGACTGGGATCCCAAAGTAGCCATGCTAGTCACTTTCCATCGCTGTGACAAAATACCCGAGATAATCAACTGGCAGGAGGAAGGGTTTATTTTGCCTCACAGTTTCAGAGGTTTCATAGGTCTCAGTCCATTGCTTTGGGCCCAAGGCAAGGCAAGATATCATGGCACCAGGAGTGTGCGGGAGAGAAGGCTACTCACATCATGGTGGCCGGGAAGTAGAGAGAGGGACAGAAGAGCCAGGGGACAAGATATACCTCCCAGGGCATGCCCCCAGTGACTTTCTTCCTCCCACCATGCCCCACCTCCTAGTTTCCACCACCTCCCAATAATGCTATGATATGATTAATCCACCAATATATTAGCCCACGGATGATGTCAGAGCCCTTATTGATCCAGTCACTTCCCCAAAGCCCATCAGCTGGCATCCAAGTCTTTAACACATGGAACTTTAGGGGGACACTTCACATCCAGACGATAATAGTGCTGACAAACTGAGGCCTTATTTCATCACAGACTGAAGCCTCAATGTGGCCACACACTGTTCTAATGGTAGTCATAATCTGAGATCCAAAGAAGAGCCTAGAACAGCTCTTTGGTCCAATAAGTCATCTCACAAGTTTGGCCAATTGATTATAAGGGAGATGGGAAAAGAGTTTTTTTTTTTTTTTTGCCTACCTCTGTTGCTATAACTCTGAGGAGCCCATCCATCCATCCTATATGGAACACCTATTCTTTGTCATGCAGTGGCAAGCAAGGTTAAATACAAACACACTCAGTCCCCAAACATCATAGTGTTAGGGTGATAGCATGGACTTTGACATTTTACCATCCCATGTTCAAGTCTCCCTTCCTTGATTTACTAGCTGGATCACTTTGGACCCAGCCACTTAATCTTTCTGAGTCTCAATTTTCTTGTGGGTAATTTGGGGATAATAATATTAATGGTCTCTAGGGTGTTAAAAGGATTAAATGAAGTAATTTATCATGTGTTAGCATAGTGTCTGGTACATAGAACCTGCTCAATAAAGAACAATGATTATTCATTTGTTGTTGTTGTTGTTGTTGTTAGGTGCCGTCGAGTTGGTATCCGACTCATAGCGACCCTCTGTACAACAGGGGAAACACTATTGTCAGTGCTTCTCTGCTGTTCGTAGGGTTTTCAATGGCAGATTGATTTTTGGGAGGGGGTTGCCAGGTCCTTCTCCCAAGCCTGCAGCATCTGGTGTTCCCAGGCAGTCTCCCATCCAGGTACTAACCAGGCCCAACCCTGCTTAGCTTCCAAGATCTGACGGGATCGGATGCCACAGGGCTACGGCTGCAGGCCCATTATTCATTTAGTTCTTATTTATTCTAGTAGGGACACAGATATACACACCTAGGTGTGTGCTGGTGGCGCAAGTTTGTAATCCCAGCACTCACGAGGCTGAGGCAGGAAGACTGATGAGAGTTTGAGGCCAGCCTGGTCTACATAGCAAGTTGCAGGCCAGCTTGCGCAACAAACCGAGATTCTGTCTCAAAACACCTCCCCCAGCATTCCCCCCCAAAGAGAAATACACACCTAAAATTACCAATCAACCTGATAAGAACTGTGCTGGTAACGTGTGCCAGATGAAGGAGTAGCTAAGAGGCTAAGAGACTCTAGGTCTGCTGTCAGAGAAAGCTTCTGGAAGGGGGCAACAGCCTCGGACAAAGGCTTGAGTGAGTAGGAGTTTGCGTGGCTGACCAGCCCTATGGGTCCAAAAGGAGGAAATAACACCCAAGCGTGGCCTCCCTCTGCAGACTAAGAACAGACAGTGTACTCTGAAGGCCACAGAGAGGCCCCATTCCCGTGATAGTCAGTGCACAGCACATACCAACTGATGAAGATGAGCAACAGCCCATGCACCTGGGAGGGGCTCCAGGGTCCTGTAGTGATCGGTGGTGATCATAGTGAGGCAACAGCCTGCTGAGAAGTGGCTGGCTGGGGTCTCTTGGCTGCGCTCCTTCCCATATTCTGACCTTGCCTTCTCAGCAGCCTGATCTTTCCTGATCGCCAGAACTTCCTTCGTGTCTGTGAAGAGCAGAGGGACACCCTTGTCCTTGTCCTTGCTGCGTGCTTTCCTCCTCTGGTCCGAGGTCTCCAGGTCTCGCCCTGGCTCCCCTGAGGGGGCACTTTCCACCCACGTGATGCTGGCAGCATGGGGCATGGCCGCCCTGCTGTGACCTCGCTTGCTCCCCTGATTATTTCTCCCTAATTGAGCGTAAAGAATGTGAGGAATGTAGAGTAGACCGCATGAGGAGGGCTGCGCAGCCCCCTCGGGGATCTGGACTCTGGGCTCTGGGCTGGGAGAACTACAGATGGCCCTCGGAACCCCACATAGTGTGCGTCCATCCCTGGTCCCCACCTCCTCTGCACAGCACCTCTCCAGCCTTGATCTGCTCCTCTCTCTGCTCCAGACTCTCCCTCTCTCCTGGCTGCTCCAGAGAACTTCACGTCTTTTCACAACTGGCTGTGATCTCCCCTCTTCCTGGGAGCCTGCCTTGCTTTAAATCCACCTGATAGAAATGATTCCTCTAATCTGTAATTCCAGGTGGAACTCTAAATGCTATTTATTCTCTTCTGGCTGCTGGAAACCCTGCACCTGGGCTGTGAGAAGGTGTGAGTTCAGGTGTGGATCTGATGCGTGCTTGTCAGGAAGGCAGCCAGGCAGGTTGTAGCTGGGCGAGACCCTGAAGACCCAGGGGCAGTGAGCAGTGCACATCAGGTTCCAGCCCTCTTGCCTTCTCAGGTGGAGTGAGACATGGAGGAGATAGCCCAGGTGGAGGACTTGAACCTGGGTTAAACCCTGACTGTCATCTATTAGCGGTGTGACCTCAGGTGAATTTTTTATCCTCTCCGAGGCTGTTTCCTCATGTTGAATATGCCAGTGGCATTTCCATACTGGTAGGATTGGCAAGGTCAAGTTAGATTTGCACGCAGCAGGTGTTCTGTGAATATTTGTTTGGCTCTTTGGAGGAGACTGGAAGGAAGGGGTCAATTTTTGTAAGAGAGCTTGTTTCCCGTGTTAGATGTAGTAGATTTCCCTAGAGATCCCACTGGAGGGACAGCGTGATGCTGGAACACCTAGTCTTAGGACTTCTACCCCAAGCCTGGTTGGTCCCAGAGCAGGTCTCTGCAGATGAACAGGTCTGTGTACTACAGATTGAAAACCTTGGTAGTCCCTGTGCTGTGGCTCTGGTTTCTCAGTGGAGGACAGTGGCATTCTTCTTCCATGTCCCCTCTCCAAAGGCCTGACAGAAGGAAATGACTGCATCTGCAATGGGGGAAGTTCAGGCTATATTTAAAGAACTTCCCACCTAGGAGGGATGTTCTATGTTGAAGTACTAATCCTCCTGGAATAGCAGAGTGTGGGCTGATCTTGGTATTTTCACAAACAGGATGGGCACAGGCCAAGCACACCTACGGCTGGGGACTGGGCAAGGTGTTCCCGTGTGGCTTCCTGCCACCCTAGACCCTGCCACCTTCAGCCTCCTGTCTCCTCTGCTTCCTGGTAGGACTCTTTCTGGGGGAGCTCTGTCTGAAAGTGGCAAGGCTGTGAACGTGCTGACTTTATTCTGCAACTTCTGGAAAGTTCCTGCTGTTAGCGATTTGCGAACTTCCCCCAAGACGAAAATTCAAAACAAAGTGGGAAGTAAATGGGCCTCCTGAGTGACAGCCCGGGAAGCTTTATCATTGGGGGTGTTTATGTGCAGGGGCCCTTGAGCAGGGCTGTGGGCGCCTTCATCTTTATGGCGCCTGGAATGCTGGGTATTAATGAGGCTTAGGACAGAGGTTGACCTGCCAGGCTGAAACTGACATCTCCATCTCCCAGAGACAGAGGTAGTTGTTGCTTCCCTACCCAAGATGGCAGGAGGTGCCCAAGGAGAGGGTCCCAATGAAGTGAAGCTCAGGAAGGGCAGCAGGAGGTGCAGGAGAGGGATGAGGCTTGGGGGCTCGGGCACGGAGTGCTTTTCTGGAGGAATCGCTTTTCCTAAGGGACAGGCTGAGCATGTTTGTGAAATCAGACATTCGGCTTCTTTCTTCCTCAGGGCTGGGCCCCTCTGTCCCCTCTGCTGGCCCCGGTCCCATCCCCATCTGGGTCTACATTCCTGTTCACAGCCCCAGCAGCCCTGGTGGCCATAGCTGAGCCACATGTGGGGCTCTGTGGGCCACATCTGCATCCGCCCCTCTTGGTGCTAATTATTTCTCTTCTGACTTTTATCTGCATCTGTGGAGTTTGGAGGGGATCTGCCAATGATGGGTCCCCAGCCCCAGGAGCTGTCAGTTCTAGGGAAGGCCTAGGAGGACTCCATGTCACCATGACCCTACCTCTCTGCAGTCGTGGATTCTTGGCTTTTAAGTCCCAGATGGACACCACTGGGGACTGATTTCGTCAGAGCCCTCATGTCTCCCTCAGGCCTCTCCCTCCCCCAGTCCTACTCCGTTTATGTCACTCCCTGCTCCTCCAGGCACTAGTTATACTAGTTATAGATCCTGACTCCAGGTTATGGCTGCCCCATGACCAGTGGGGATAGTGGTGGAAGGACACCGAGGTTGGATATGATGGGGAGATGAATGTGGGGGATGGGCAGTAGGAGGTGGAAGAACCAAATGAGACTGAACACAGGCGGCTCCAGGGGGTCACTCCAGGCTATTGCAGGGGTCCCCAGACTGGATTGGGAAAGGCTCTGGATAATGTCAACATGCAACACAAGAGCCAAGTTTGTGTAGCCTAAATGTCCAGTTGTTATAGGCCAGGAATTTCTATGAGGGGACTTCTGAGGCTTTTAAGTCAGAGCACCCTGGGCCATTGGCTGGATCCTCCACCAGGCCTCTAGTCAGGCTTTTTGTGGCCAGGGTTCCCTGGGTGGGTCACATTTTTTTTTTCAGTCCTGGAGGTCTGAATCCAGAGCCTTGTGCACACTTTGCAAGTGCTATACCACTGAGCTGTACCCCAAGCTCCTTTTTTATTTTTTTATTTTGAGACAGGGTCTCACTATGTTACACAGGCTGCCTCTGGCCTTGAACTTTTGAATCTCCTGCCTCTGCCTCCCAAGCTGCTTGGATTACAGGTATGTGTCATTGCGCCCGGCTAATGGAGGGTGGTAAGGGTGAAGTGTTCTGAACATTTGTTGATATGGCCCTTCATGATTGGACAAACACACTTGGCCATAAAGTCCCTGACTCAAACCCTGACCTAGGGAGGAAGGGAGGACTTCAGGGAGTGGGTATCTTTCTTCTGGACTGGTGCAGAACTACTGATGTCCATGGAATTTTGCAGGCCAGTGTCTCTGAGTAAAGTTCTTTAGGATGAGGGAGGTAGACTTATTGTTGGCTTCGCTCACTGCACTAGAGAAAATCATCAGCTCTAGAGACAGAGAGAAGAAACCGGAGAGATCCTGACCAGGACTATGTGTCAGTGTGTGAACAAGCCCGTCTGTGATGCTTGAGTGGGATAAACCACTGCACTCAGAGGGTAATCATCCTTGTCCTGATAGAAATGTCCCCTCCCTGTATTCTGGAAGGCTCAGGGACCTTGTGGTTTAGAATGTTCTCTTGCCTGGCATGCTCCATAGGATGCATCAGAATACGTGCTGGGCCCCGTTAGGGTTGGCTGATCAGGACGTGTCTCCCCATCTTCTGCAAAGTAGCAGTTTCAGGGCTGTAGTGGTGAGGTCCCCGGTGGTTCTGTGGAGCCAGGTATTAACCAAGTGTGGGGCAATTTTCCTGCACCAGGTCCTTCCCACTGTACTATGACTCTTGTGCCACTCTGTAGTGTTTCCAGGCTCTGAGGCCTCAGAGCCAACTCTCACCGGATAACTGAGCAGAGACTCCTTCGGGATCCCATCTGATGGGGCTTGGTTTGGCTTCTAGGGCAGCCATCACGTTTCCCATACAGACAAAAAAATACCTCAGCCAAGGCCCCATACCCATCCTGGAGACTGCTGATGGCAGTGAAGGCTTCCATCAGTCACATACCAGGCTGGGGACACCTTACCATAGTAACTGACCTCATTTTTTTTTGAGCCTTGGTTTTCTCCTCTGTAAAATAGTGCTAATGGTCAGGACTAGCTCGTAGGGTAGCATCAAGTCAATATGGCAGTGAATGGAAAAAGTCTATTTTGGTGCCTAACCTCTCATAAATGCCCAATTCATGTTAACTCTTCATTTTTGTTAATTCCCTCCCCACAACAAACACCTACGTGAGGATCAGGTTTGTACCTTAGATAGGGGAACAACCTGGAGCTGGGGTTCTAGTAAGTTTTAGGATTTGGATAAAGATAAAGATGTGGGGTTGAATTGAGTGATTTTGAAGGGTTTGAGTGGCTGGTTTGGGGTATCTGTGAGGGATGGGTATTTAGGATTGGATGACATTTGGGAGAGAAGCCACAGGGAGAATTGAGGTTAGGGAGTGAGTTGCCCTTAAGGAACAGTGACTATATCTGACTGTCTCAACATAAACTCAGGAGTGTCGAAGGTCCAGCTTCCTGGGGTAGGGTGTGTGGGGATGTGGGTGTGTATGTGGGCGTGGCCAGCATCTACTTAAGCCAGGAGCTTTTCCCAGGATGATCCCCTGAAACCATGTATTATTCTGGTGCAAACAGCAGTGCATAAAGTCAAGGCATCCCTTGAGCAGGGAGCAGAGCCTTGTGGGGCTCTAGAAGCGTAGGGACCTCCCCAGCTAGAATGTTTGAATTCTGCTTTTAGGCTAGCTCCATTCCTCCCACACCTAAGTGGCGGCGCCTCCCCCTCCAGCTCCCTTCTCACCAGACTGGCCTCTGATTCTGGGGCTTTGTGCCCCCAGCTCCCTTCCTTTCACAGGGAGCAGCAGGGAGAAACCTTAGCTTGGCCTGGGTGGCCCCTCGGCCCTCCTGGGGGAGGGTAGAACTCAAAAGCTGGATCTCTCCTCCCTCTGGCCCCTCTCCCTCTCTCCCAGTTCCCTCCAGGGCTGGAGGAGGCCAAAGAAAACAGAGCGCTTCCCCAGCTCCCTCTCTCCTTCTCTCCCTCACTTCCTGCTCCGGGAAGATGGTTTGCTCCCTCCCCCGCCCTGGCGCAGGACCTGGCTTTGGTGTCAAGTTTCCCTAAAGCTCCCAGAATCTGAGGCCCCGCCTGGGTTCAGGCTGGACCCCTTACCCTTCTCCTTTTCATGATTTTCTTGTCTTTTCTTCCCCAACCCATGACCCTTCCTCCAAATTGCCCCCTCCCTGTAGTAAAATTTTGTTCTTCAGGTGGTGGAAAAATCCAAGGTTTTCTGGAGGGTGAAGGACATATAGAGTGAGGGAAGGACATACAGGGTGAGGGAGGACCGAGAGCTAATGTGGGGCAGGGATCTCTGTGCAGTGAATAAGAAGGAGTCCTGTAGATACAGAGACCAAGTACTCTTCTTTCTGGGCCTGTTGACCCAGTGGAAAAACCTGCTTGCAGCCTGGAAGGTATGGCGTCCTTGGGGCTGTGCAGCATGGCAACCCTGGCTGATAGGTGCCTTTGAAAGACCTTGGTCTGGCACCATGAGGGGGTCAAGTGGCCACAAGTCTATTTGTGGCCAACTTAGGAGACCCATCTAGCTCAGAAACATCTTGATTTTGGATCCTTGTTCAATTCAGTTCCAAGTCCAGCTATTTCCCAAACTCCCCAAGAGGATTCTCAACCTGTTTCTTTTGTTCTGGATAGACCTTTGTTGAAGAGCCTCAGAGCTCCTGAGCAGATTGTGGAGGCTCTAAAGGCCTGGACCTCTCCCCACCCTTGCTGAGAAAAGCAAAAGGCAAGCAAGAAAGCAACAACCACAACAACAACAAACAGAACCAAAGGAGGAAGGATAGAGTCTGGAGGAGCCAGGAGAGGTCTGCTCATGGACACCAGTATTTTTATTACCATATCTTATGATCACTCACCTGTACCTGTATCCATCCCACAGGGACACTTGAAGGATGGTAGAATGAGGGTGTCACTTCCTACATGTGTCCTGGGTTTGCAGATATACCCGTGGTACCTCTCTTTACATTTAAGGTAAAGTTAGGCTTCCCTTTTACTGTCCATCTTCCCTCCCTCTCTCCTTCCTCATTTTCTCTCTTTCACTCTCCTTTCCTTCCTCACTGTTTTATGCATTTAACAATTAAGAATCTACTCCAGCCCAATACTTTGCTGTGCAGTAAGGATGTGATAATGGCTAAGATAAAGACAAATGACTTGAAGCCTGGTCTTGGGGATGGAGGAGACAAACATGTCAACCAGAAAACATAATGCTGTATTGTAGATGCTTACAGTGGAAGGTCATCCAGACCTTGGTGGAGCATAAAAGTGCTGAGTTAAAGCTTCCAAGCAGAGGCTTCAGAGCAGGTTTGTAGGCAGGAGGAATACTTGAACAATGACATTTTACTGGGTATAATCCAGTTTAGAGTTGAGGAAAGAGCATGAACACAGGATCTGCAGAATATGTGTTTTTCTTTCGGAGAAAACCAGAAGAGCAAATTTCACTTGCTCCTGCTAGAGTTCATCAGGGAAATCCTTTCGTCTAGTCATTACTCTCTTCTTCTGAGTATTTCCACAAATTGCCACTTTCCCAGTAAGGTTTTCCTGACCCATCCCACAGCAACCTGTCTCTCCCTCCACAGCTCTATTCTCTACCCTTCAGGTTGCTTTATTTTTCTTTGTAGCACTTGCTGCCTTCTAACATTCTGTACCCTAAGTGTCTGTCAGCTTGTTGTGCTGTGGGAGCTTGTGTGTTACTGTGATGCTGAAAGCTGTGTCACTGGTATTTCAGATACCAGCAGAGCCACCCATGGTGGACAGGTTTCAGCTGAGCTCCTAGACTAAGACAGACTAGGGAGACGGACCCAGCAGCCCACCTCCGAAACAATTAGTCATTGAAAACCTTATGAATAGCAGAGAAACACTGTCAAATATAGTGTTGGAAAATGAACCCCTCAAGCTAGGAGGCATTCAAGAAACCAGTGGGGAAGAGCTGGCTCCTCAAAGTAGAGTCGACTTAATGATGGGAATAGAGTAGAGCCCCTGGGACCTCCAGTTGCTGATGTGGCACAACTCAAAATGAGAAAAAATACAATGGCTACAATAATGGGCTCAAACACAAAAAGATCATGTGCATGGTACAATGTTGGATAGTGTTTTGTTGTGTTATACCTAAGCTCATTATGAGTCAGATCTGACTCAGTGGCATCTAATAACAAACATTCCATATGCTTTATGTTACTTTTTGTTTTGTTTGTATCGTACCATGAGAATGTGAGCTTGATGAAGACAACTTTTTTTTTCTATTTTACACACTACTGTGTCCCTCATGCCTGAACAGCCTAGCCCATAGTAGTAGCTCAATAAATATTTGTCAGATTGGTACTCATTCCTTAATTCATATTGGAAACATGTTTGGTCATCTATAAAATGGGCCATCAAAGAACACACCCTTCAGCATGGATTGTGTCTCAACACCAAAACAAAAACAAAAACAAAAATCCTTACAACTGGGTCAGTAAACAACTTCATGATATATGGAGAAAAGATTGAAGTTGTATAAAAAAGATTGTGTGCTGGCACAGTGTCAGGCAGTGTTTCATTCTGTTGTATGTGGGGTCACTATGAGTTGGACCTGACTGGATGGTACCTAACAACAACAACAAAATGGGCCAGGGATGGTGCTGGTGAGCTGTACCAATGACCTTTAAATGCTAATTCACAGACTAGATGCATTGGAATAATTTTAGGGTGCTTATTAACTAGATAGACTCTGGAATCCCCCTCAAAGCTCAATGAATTAACATCTCCATAGATGGATGCTGCATTTCAGCAAGGATGCCTGGTGATTTGATGTGTAATAAGGTTAGAAGCCACAAGTAGACAATCTGGGAAACAGAACATGCTTCCTTCCTCAGTAATGGTCAGTAAGAGAATGGAAAATGCCTGTGAGGAAGGCAGGAAGACCTTTTAGGAGGCTATTGTTAGAGTCTAGCTTAAAAACCAAGGTGGCATGGACTAGCATTGAGGCATTGGAGATGGAGAGAAGTAGATGAGTTCAGGGGATGTTTAGGATCTTGAATCTTGGAGATAGATTGCATATGGCAGACAAAGGAGATAGAAGGTTAAGAATGACCTTATCCAGAGCATGGGTTGAGGTGTCATGATTCAGATGAGGCTACCCTACAGGAATATCTGGTGTGGTGGTTAAGATTATGAGTTTGGTCTTAGACATACTGAATGTAAGGTGCTTTTGGAAATCTAAGGGGAAATGGCAATAGTTATATGCCCAGGCCAGAAGATTTCCAAAGCCACTCATATAAGAAACCATGATGGTCAGAATGGAAGTAACTGATATTCAGTTAAGCAAGAAAACTGAGATCAAAGGAGTCAGCATGGGCTATCTGAGCATGGTTACTTATATTTGAAAAAATACACAAATAAATATATAGTTAGCATTGTTAAAGACAAAGTAATGGAAACTAAAGTAAAAGTACATATGCTCTAAACAAAACAAAACTGCAGGAGCTACACAGCTGTAAACTGCATGTGTAGCTCTTATTGAAAAATCTTGCTGACACAAATATAAAATGATGGGCTGAGACTCACAGGGAGGGTAATGTGATTTGTGCGCATGGGCTCTGACCTTGGGTGCCTTAGCCAGAGCTTGGAGAGTGGTTCTAATTGAATTAACACCAAACTGAGCGGGGATGTGGTGGTGGTATAATAGCTGCTAGGACTATGGGAAGACACTGTGTTTTAAGCCAAAAGGGGGGGGAGGGGCCAACAAAGAAGAGGTGGTTCACAGGGAAAAAGAAATTCAGAGAAGCAGAATGGATGTGTCAAGCTTCTCTACCCTGGCCCTGGAAAGGGGAATGTAGCATGTGAAGCACAAGGGCACCCTGATGTCTTCACTGATGTCCTCTGAGATAAGTGGAATTGTTTTCTCAAGGACCTATTGTTCTAATTCTGGGTTCATCAGACAGCCTTCTGATAAATTCCACTTGTTCATAATAAGAACACTTTCTAAGCACCTATAGCGCAATAAAAGAGAACATTCTGCTAAGTCATTCATGCACATTATTATCTCATTTAATCCTCACAGTAACCAATAACATGTTGCTGCTGCTGCTATTGTTGTTGTTGTTAGGTGCCGTAGAGTTAGGTCTGACTCATAGCAATCCTACATAAAACAGAACAAAACACTACCCAAAACTGTGCCATGCATACGATCATTTTTATGTTTAATCCTATGGATGTAGCCACTGTGTCAATCCATCTAGTTGGGAGTCTTCCTTGATGCAACTGGAAATACCATGGCATGAGTCAGGCACACCTTCATCTTCAATATGACATCTTTACTTTTCAACACTTTAAAGAGGTCTTTTGCAACAGTTTCTCCCAATGCAAGGCATCTTTTGATTTCTTGATTGCTGCTGCTGTGGGTGTTGATTGTAAAGCCAAGTAAAACAAAATCTTGGACAACATCAATCTTTTCTCCATTTATCATGAGGTTGCTTACTGACCCAGTTGTATGGATTTTTGTTTTTTAATGTTGAAGTGCAATCCATACTGAAGGCTGAGTTCTTTGGTCTTCATCAGTAAATGTTTCAAATCCTCTTCACTTTCAGCAAGCAAAGTTGAGTCATCTGCATAACACAGCGGTTAATGAATCTTCCTCCAATCATGATGCCATGTTTTTCTTCATAAAGTCCAGCTTCTTGGATTATTTGCTCAGCATAGAGATTGAAGAGGTATGGTGAAAGGATACAACCCTGATGTACATGTTTCCAGACTTTAAAACAATCAGTGTTTCCTTATTCTCTTCAAATGTTTGCCTCCTGGTCCATGTACAGATTCCTCATGAGTACCATTAAGTGTTTGGTATTCCCAGTTCTTTGCAATGTTATCCATAATTTGTTGTGATCCACACCGTCAAATGCCTTTGCATAGTCAATAAAACATAGATAGACATCTATCTTTCTGGTATTCTCTGCTTTTGGCCAATAGCCATCTGACATCAGCCATGATGTCTCTGGTTTCACGTCCTTTTCTGAACTCAGCTTGATTTTTCTGGCAGTTCTCTGTCAATATACTGCTCAGTTACTTTGAATGATCTTTAGCAAAATTTTACTTGTGTGTGAGATCGCTGGTATTGTTCGATAATTTCCACATTTCGTTGGATCTCTTTTCTTGGGAATAGACACAAATATGGATCTCTTCTAGTCATTTGGCCAGGTAGCTGTTTTCCAAATTTTTTGGCATAAACAAATGAGTACCTCCAGTGCTGTATCTGTTTATTGAAACATCTCAATTGGCATTCTGTCAATTCTTGGAGCCTTTTATTTCACCAATTCCTTCAAGGCAGCTTCCACTTCTTCCTTGAGTACCATTGGTTCCTGATCATATGCAACCTCTTGAAATGGTTGATCATCCATCATCCACCAATTCTTTTTGGTATAATGATTTTATGTATTCCTTCCATTTGCTTTTGATGTTTCCTGTGTCATTTAATATTTTCCTTGTAGAATCCTTCACTATTGCCACTGGAGATTTGGATTTTTTTCTTCAATTCTTAAAGCTTGAAAAAAGAGGGTATTCTTCCCTTTTGGCTTTATATCGCCAGCTCTCTGCAATGTCATTATAATATTTGATTTTGTCTTCTTAAGCTGCCCTTTTAAATCTTCTATTTAGTTCTTTAACTACATCATGTCTTCCTTTTACTTTAGTTTCTCGATGTTCAAGGGCAAGTTTCTAGTATCGTTTCTGTCACCACACCATATTTTCCAACTACTGAGCTCTCTTTGTTTCCAACTTTTGCATTCCAATCAGTGTATCCTAATTGCATGTTTGATCAATTTCAGACTGTAGAAGCTGGTAAAAATCTTCCACTTCTTCATTTGTGGTTTTAGTGGTAGGTGCCTACATTTGAAAAACAGTAATATTAAGTGGCCTTCCTTGTAGGAAATAGGGACATTATTCTATGACTGACAACATTGCACTTCAGGACAGATCTTGAGATGTCTCTTTTGATGATGAATGCAACTCCATTTCTCTTTGTCATTCCAGACGTAGTAGACCAGATGATTATCTGATTCAAAATGGCCAATACTAGTCAGTTTTAGCTCACTGATGCCTAGAATGTCAATGTTTATGTGCTCCATTTCACTTTTTTTTTTTTTTTGAGTATGTGTGGGTGTGGTACTAATGTGTTGAACCCAGGGCATCGTGCATGGTTTTTGCAAGTGTTCTACCACTGAGTTGCACCCCTAATCCCGTTTTTCACTTTTTTGAGAAAGGATCTCACTAAGATATGCAGGCTACCTCTAGTCTCAAACTTGTAACCCTCCTACCTCCATTTCCCAAGTCACTGGGATTATAAGGCATGCACTGCCATACCTGGCTTCCATTTCACTTTTGATGATTTCTAATCTTCCTAGATTCATACTATGTACATTCCATGTTCCACAAATTAATGGATGTTTACAGTTGTTCTTTCTTATTTTGAATCATGCCACATGAACAAATGGAGGTCCTAGCGGCTTTACTCCATTTCCATCATTAAAGTAGACTCTAATTCAAAGAGTCACTTCTTCCTTAGTTGTCTTTTGAATGCCTTCTAATATGAGGGTCTCATTTTCCGACACTGTATCTGACAATGTTTCTGTGCTATTCATAGGGTTTTCAATGGCTAATTGTTTCGGGAGTGGGCTGCTGTGTCCTTCTCCCTAGTCTGTCTTAGTCTGGAAGTTCAGCTGAAATCTATCCACCATGGGTGGCTCTGCTGGTATCTGAAATACCAGTGGCATAGCTTTCAGCATCACAGCAATATGCAAGCCCCCTCCCCCCATGACAAATTGAGAGACAAGTGGGGGAACCAATGACATAGGTTACTATTATTACCATTGACAGACGATAGAACTGAGGCACAGGTTAATTGGAAATCCTCTTTCTATAAGATCTTCTGTGCATTTTGGTAGTTTGAATCTATTTCTGAGTGACTATTAGAACATTCACTTTCTGTCCTGAAAGACATGAGCCAGACATTGGAACTTGTTCTCCCAACCCAACTGCTGCTCACAGCTAGTCTAGTGCCTAGCACTTGGATGTAATTTGAGAATTTTTTGGGAGGGACCTAAATGAAGTGAAGGTATTGCCTGAGGGACTCTAAAACCTCTCTAGGGAGAATCCCACTAGTGGCCCACAACCAAAAAGATGGCAGGGCTTTTGATAATTTGTAGCAAGTTTTCAATGTTAAGAATTTATTTTTCCTATTGACTGAAGACTCAGACTGCATAAGTATATTTGTTAACCCAACTCCATACTTGTGTTTTAAACATAGTTGTGGAAGAAAAAATATTCTACTACCAGATGTAGATAGAACCAGAAATATGCAAAAGTGTAGGGCAAGTTTAGATCTTTCAATGTAATCCTTTTGTGGAAAAAAGTTTCCAAAGTCTCCCCCTTACAATAGGTTTCAAATGGAAGAAAAGTAGATGTTTTGCAAATTCTAAGTCTTGAATAGCTTGCAAATGCCTATAATTTGGAAGCAGTTTTTGGAGGCTATATTTCCACACTGCTCTCTGGAATGATAAACTTATGGAAAGCAGTGGTTCTTTAGCTTCAGAGTCTTTCAAATGCTATGTGATCACTCAGGTGACTTTAAAGACAGGGTGAAATGAAAGCAGGGCTTGGTGGTACAGGCCTGTAATCTCATCTTCTCTGGACAATGGGGCAGGAGAAGAATTGTGAATCTAAGGCCAGCTTGAGCTACATAACAAGACCCTGTCTTGAAACAACAACTACTACCAAACAAACAAACAAAATCCCCCAAACCCAAGCCAACCCAAATGAAAAACCCAAGCAAAACAAAAAACAACAAAAAACAAAAACAAAACAAAGGAAAGACACAGTGAAATGAATCAAATTCCAAGTCGACAGGGCTATATTATTTTAATGTTATTATCTTTAAATTTTAAACTTTTAAAGTAATTATAGAGTCACAAGGAAGTTGCAGAAAAATGCTCAAGGGCTCACGGAGTGTTCACCACCTTTTTCCTAATGGTATCATCTTGGATATTGTTATTAATAATTGGAGAAAATTAAACAGTGGCCCAGGTCCTTTTGTGGCAAGGTTGCAGAAAGACTGTTTTAAATTTACACCAAAAGATCACATTAGTTCGAACAATAAAGGAGCAATGTAATTTTGCCTAATAATCTAATTTGAAGAGTTTTAAAATGTATTTGGGAATTTTCTTTCTTTTCTTTTGAAAATGTAGAAATTGACTCATAGTGGCGGGTAAGGGAACTCCAAGCTCCTTACCACAGTTTACAAAATCTGTGTAGTCTGAGCCATGACCATGGGTCCAGCCTCATCTCTCTCCCTCCTCCTCCTCTTCCACCTTGTCCTCTTTCTCTTCCTCTTCCTGCTCCTTCTCCTTCATCTCCTCCACCCGCATACTCCAACTCCGAGGGCCTCTTTTAGTTCTTTCTCAAATCCTATTCCATCTGTTTGGGATACTCTCCATTCATTCTTAGCCCAGCTGGTTCTGGTTAGCCTTCTTATTTCATCTTAAATGTCATCTATGGAGACTTTCCCAGCAATTTTATCTAAAAGTTCCATCCGTTATTGCCTCTTGTTGCACCTTGATCATTTTCTTTATAGAACCTATCATAATTTACCATACTTGTGATCATCTTTAGTGCTTATTTTCTTGTTTATTAACTCTCAACACAGGTAGATTGAAAGCAAGGACCATTGGGGATGTTTAATAAATATTTGTTGAGTGAATGGTTGAGTAGTTGGGAAGTGACAAACCAATTGGTGTAGTTATTTACTATACCAATTCACATTTTAAACTTTTCTTTCTTTTTTTTTTTTTTTTCCTGGGAGGATCTATGTACCTCCTGGGATTAAATGCCCTTGTTGGGATCTCAGCAACACAGATGATTTTTAAGTATGACTACATGGTGATGATATTTAATTAACTTTTACTTATGTATTGCCTTATAACCTCATGTCTGTCAGCTTGTTGTGTTGTGGGGGCTTGCATGTTGCTGTGATGCTGAAAGCTACGCCACTGGTCTTTCAGATACCAGCACGGTCAACCATGGTGGACAGGTTTGAGCTGAGCTTCCAGACTAAGACAAATTAGGAAGAAGGACCCAGCTGTCCATTTCCAAAACAATTAGCTGTTGAAAACCGTATGAATGGCAAAGAAGCACTGTCAAATATAGTGTTGGAAAATGAGCCCCTCAAGCTGGAAGGCATTCAAAAGGTGACCGGAGAAGAGCTGGCTCCTGAAAGTAGAGTTGACTTTAATGATGGGAATGGAGTAAAGCCCCTGGAACCTGCATTTGCTGATGTGCCATGACTCAAAATGAGAAAAAACATAGTGGCTGCTACAACGGACTCGAACCTAAAAAAGATCATATGTATGGCACAGTGTCAGGTAGTGTTTCATTCTATTATACATGGGGTTGCTATGAATCAGACCTGACTTGATGGCACCTAACAACAACAACATTGCTTTATAAATGGAATCTTTCTATTCTTTCTGCTACTATTGTTCATACTTATTTTAGAGTGAATGTCTGCTCTGGACCAGGTTCTGGGCTAAGGTTTTATCATATTTATTAACTCATTCAATCCATACAAAACCCTAGGAGGTTATCGCTGTTGTCACCATTTTACTGATGAGAAAACTGAGCTCAGAGAAATGAAGTGACCCAGGTACAGATAACATAGCTGGCAATACTCACCCATCTTTGCCTTTTCCTTGTAAGAACTCCATTAAGGAAAGCTTTTCAGCCATATGGCTTCAGTGAAATATGTGACCACTATTTTTCAGTGCTTTTTTTGTTTTTTTGTTTTTGGAGACATAATCTTGCTATTTAATCCAGGCTAGTCTAGAACTGGGCTGGGATTTAGCTCAGTAGAGCTGGGTAGAGCACTACACTGCAGTCTTTGAGGCCCCAAGTTCAATTCCCAGCACCGCAAAAATGGGAGAAGGGCCTGGCAATCCACTCCCAAGGCAATCCTGAAGCACTCAGCCATTGAAAACCCTATGAGGGTTGCTATGAGTCGGATACCGACTCGACGGCACCTAACAACAACAATAACCGTCTAGAACTTGTCATGTAACCCAGGCAGGCTTTGAACTCATGATCCTCTTGCCTCAGACTCCCAAGTGCTGGGATTATAGGCTTGTGCTACCATATCTGGCTTGTTTTCAAAGCATTTCTTTGACAATTAAAAAATATCAGCCCCAGTAGTGAAAAGTAATTGATAAAAAATACCCCCCCGCCTCTCTTTCTGTCCAGATGTATATCTATATATCTATATCTATATTGATATCTAATCTATCTCTATGTATATATCTAATATAGCTAATATATCTCGTCTATCTATCTATCTATCTATCTATCTATCTATCTATCTATCTATATCTGTAGCTGTACCACTGTGGGGTCTGATCCCATCAGATCTTGGAAGCTAAGCAGGGTCAGACCTGGTTAGTATTTGGAAGGGAGACTGCCTGGGAGCACCAAGTGCTATATACTTGGGAGAAGGACCTGGCAGCCCACAATCTGCCATTGAAAGCCCTATGAATACAGAGAAGCACTGACAATAGTGTTTCACCTGTTGTATGCAGGGTCACTATGAGTTGGACACTGACTCAATGACACCTAACAACAACAATGTATATATATAAAACCATTAAAGCTTAAGTGATACTTTGAGCCAAATTAGTCCTTAGGCATTTTTAGTACTATAAATACTCTTGTTATGGCAACTGAGAAATTTGGGGCAAGAGAAATAATTAATTTACTATAGTTATATATGTTACTTACCCTCTCCAGCTCCTCTTGTGACTCCAAAATAAGAGGAAAATCATTTTAGCCATTTAAGTCACATTTTTTGCCTCCAAAGATTTCAGGGAAAAAAAAGATGGTGTAAAGCATCTTCCTACCTCTTTTTCTATATGAGGGACATTTTATGAAACTTGTCTTTGTACCATACTCTTTTGTCCTGTTCTCTTATAAAGTATTTTGCTAACAAGAAAGCATCAACATTTCCTAGAAACTATAGTTGGTTCCAGAATACCAGAAAGATATCTATCTATGTTTTATTGACTACGCAAAGGCATTTGACGGTGTGGATCACAACAAATTATGGATAACATTGCAAAGAACTGGGAATACCAGACACTTAATGGTACTCATGAGGAATCTGTATGTGGATCTGGAGGCAAACATTTGAAGAGAACAAGGAAACACTGACTGTTTTAAAGTCTGGAGACATGTACATCAGGGTTGTATCCTTTCACCATACCTCTTCAATCTCTATGCTGAGCAAATAATCCAAGAAGCTGGACTTTATGAAGAAAAACATGGCATCATGATTGGAGGAAGATTCATTAACCATTGTGTTATGCAGATGACTTAACTTTGCTTGCTGAAAGTGAAGAGGATTTGAAACATTTACTGATGAAGACCAAAGAACTCAGCCTTCAGTATGGGTTTCACTTCAACATTAAAGAAACAAAAATCTTTACAACATGGTCAGTAAGCAACCTCATGATAAATTGGAGAAAAGATTGAGGTTGTCTCAGATTTTACTTTACTTGGTTTTATAATCAACAATGGAAGCTGCAGTCAAGAAATCAAAAGATGCCTTGCATTGGGAGAAGCTGTTGCAAAAGACCTCCTTAAAGTATTGAAAAGTAAAGATGTCATATTGAAGATGAAAGTGTGCCTGACTCATGCCATAGTATTTTTAGTCACATCATATTGTTGCAAAAGCTGGACATTGAATAAGGAAGACAGGAGAAGAATTGATGCTTTTGAATTATGGCACTGGAGATGAATATTGAATATACCATGGACTGCCAAAAGAACCAACAGATCTGTCCTAGAAGTAGTGCAACCAAAGTGTTTCTTAGAAGCAAGGATGGCTAGACTGTGTCTTATGTATTTTGGATATGTTGTCAGGAGGGGTCAATCCCTGGAGAAGGACATCATGTTTGGGAGAGTTATGGGTCAAAGAAAAAAAGAAGGCCCCTCAACTAAATGGACTGATACAGTGGCTGCCAGAATGGGCTTGAACATAAAAAAGATCCTGTGCTTGGTCCAGTGTCATGGAATGTTAAGTTGTGTTGTACATAGGATTGCTATGAGTTGGACCTGACTTGATAGCACCTAACAACAACAATGTAGTTGATTCTAAGAAGATTTTGGGGAATGCTGCTATGGTCTGAATCTTTGTGTTCCCCTAAAATCATATGTTGAAATCCTACCCCTGATGTAGTAGTATTAGGAAATTGGTCTTTGAGCAGTGATTAGGTCATAGAGGCAGAGCCCTCAGGAATGGGATGAGTGCCCTTATAAGAGAGACCCCAGTGAATTGTCATGTCCTGTCTACCATATAAGGATAAAGGTAGAAGGCACTCTCTATTAGCCAGAAATTGAGCACTTACAAGACACCTAATCTGCCATTGTCTTGATCCTTTAGAACAATGAGACTTAAATTTCTGTTGTTTATAAACTACCCAGTTTGTGGCATATGGTTATAGCAGCCCAAACAGACTAAGACAGCTACCTTTAGAATTCATGTATGTATTTATTGAAAGGGATCTTTTTTTTTTTTTCCCCAGGGCCTAGTGCATGCTAGGCAAGGGCCACACCAGTAAGCTGCACCCTCAGCTCCTTTTTATTTTTTATTTTTTATTTTGAGACAGGGTCTCTCTAAGTTGCGCAGGCTGCCTCTGGCCTCAAACTTGCTATCCTCCTGTCTCAGCCTCTTGAGTCACTGGGATTGTATGTGTACCATAACACCTGGCTCAAAGTGACTTTTTAAGGTTATATTTCTTTAGGACTTCCACTGGAGTTTAAAATATACCAATTCATTGTGTTGCATTAGCTTCAGAGAAAAACAATTCTTCACTTTCCTTGCTTAAAATGTCCATCAATACTGAAGTGTAATCTTACTTTTAAAGAGTTTTTGGAGATCCTATCCTTTAGCTATTCAAAATTGTTGTTGTTGTTGTTAGGTGCCTTCGAGTTGTGTCCAACTCATAGTGACCTTCATAGGGTTTTCAATGGCTGATTGTTTTGGGATTGCCTTGGGAGTGGATTGCCACATCTTTCTCCCACTTTTGCGGTGCTGGGAATCAAACCCGGGACCTCAGAGACTGCAGAGTGACACTCTACAGAGTTAAATCCCAGCCCAATTCAAAATTACGAGGCGTTTAAAATTTATAAGTGATTGGGAAGTACTAAACACCCAGAATAGGTAACTGAATAGGCATGTTCATACAAAGGAATACTACACACCAATGTGAATGAATGAAGTGTGGTGTGTAAACGGAAAAATCTAGATGATCTTATATTTATAGCATTATGTGAAGCAAAAATGCAAGACACAGGAATACCTATGTTGTGATTCCATTTATGTATCATTTTACAGCAGGTAAGACTAATCAATGGTTTTAGAAGTCAGCCTTTGCAGGTGAGGTAGGGTAGTTACAGAGAGGCTTCTGGAAGGGAGCTACTGAAGGACTTCTAGAAGTCTGGGAATTTTCCCTTTTTCAACATTACATGGGTATGTTTGATTGTGTAATTTTATCATACTGGGTACTTTCAGTATGTAAGTTATACTTCCAAAATGATCAGAAAAAAGCCAATAGGTGCAATGGGTTTCTGGGAGAGACTGGGCAGCTGGCAGGCATCCCAGCATCCTTCATTTCAGACGTGATGACAACCTCCACTCAATTCTGTCTGAGACTGGGTGGCAGATGGTGGGAGGAGGCTCAGCCTCACAGAGACAGAGTGGATGGTCTCTAATTATACTTTTCCTTTTAGAAAACGGATTTTTTTCCCCAAAAGAGGGACTTTAAATGATAGTCTGTGAAAGAACCTCCTTGATGTCATCTACTGACAAATCCCCACAGCCTGCATGAATAACCCCCTACCCCAGTACAATACCACACTGCCTGACAGGCTGGGGCAGTGGTGCCCAGCAGCTTGGAACACCAGAGCCCTGTTCCTTATCTGTCTTGCTACCTTGGCAGGGCTCTCTCTCTGCCTCAGCCTCCACCTCACAGGTGGACATTGAGAATTAAGTGAGGCCCCTCCAGGGATCTGTGTCTAGTACAATGCCTACACATGTGACAGGCACATAGTTATTCACTATTTACACCGGTTCTGGTTTTCATGCTGCATTGTGGGTGATATTTTTATTTTACAGATGAGGAAAACAATTCTTTTGAAGCAAGATCATACCTATGGAGTGTAGGATTTGAACTCTGGCTATCAACCTGAGCCCAAGTGCCCAGCCTCTGCCTCTCTGCCTGCAGCTGGCCATGTGCCTGTGGTTCCTGGGGTGGGATGAGTAGGATCTTTTCTAGCCCTAATTGTTCATTTTCAAAGCTCCTCCAGCTGTAATTCCTGGAAGGCAATATTTCTTCTCTTCTACCATCTTTCCTAAACTGCGATCTCCTTCTCTCTCCCTCTGTCTGAGTGCCAGGTGCCAGGGGTGTGGAGAGTATACTCTGCTGTGTCCTTCCCTGAGTCAGCCTTGATTTGTCCTCTGGGCCAGCGGTGTTCAGTGTGTGTGTGTGAGGGCAGGCAGGGAGACCTTCTGCTCACACCAGGCCTCTTAGATCTGACAGCAGCCCTGCCCCCAGGGCTCCAAGAAGAGGGTCTAGGCCAGAGGAACAGTGATGCTCTTGGCAGAACCAACCATATGATTTGTAGGGCTCAGTGCAAAATAAAAACACAGGGCTTCTCATAAAAAAAAAAATTAAAAAATGTAAGGTAACAGAACATTAAACTAAGTGTGGGCCCTTTTGAGTGTGGGAGCCTGTGTCTGCCCCCTTCAACCCTACCTGATGATTCTGCTAAATGGAGTCCTGAGATTCATGGCCCTGGACCCTGGTCCATACCACAGGATTGAAGCTTGTTGGATTCTCCAGTCTCTTTGAAGGCACTAGATCGCCAGGGAAGTCAAAGGCGTGGGTGTGATCAGGAACTGAACAGGAAGACAATGGTGATCTGAGGACTCTTGGCCCAGGGATCTAAGGCCCTGAGGTCAGTCTAACCTCACTAGCACGGCCCCTGCTGTGGCCTGAGGCTCCAGGGCTGAGGACCTGTGATGTATCAGTTTGCAGTGGGGTTTTGGGGTGTAGAGGTGGTAATGAGGAGATGAAGTGTCTGGAGAGCAGCTTTGAAGGTCAATGACAGGGCTTTGGGGACCCTTGGGACCAGGGCTTTGGAGAAAAGTGAGAGATACAACTTTGGCCTAGTCCTGCCACAGGCCAGGACTTCAGGCAGCTGGGGCTGGCGCCCCACAGACTTGGCCTCAATGGCTAGTGGCTTCCAGGGTTCTTATGGGCACATTGTGGTGTCTGAAGAAGGAGTCTGGGGCCATTCAGCTCCGGAGCACCCCACCCATTTGCACCATAGTGAAGTTAATGTAGACATTCTTTCTTTTTTCACAGGGACATTTGCATGCAGGGCAAACCCTTCCATTTGGGGGCCATCACCCTCTCTCCTCCCACTCCCTAGGATCCCTATCCCTTCCTTCACATCCTCTTCTTAGCAAAGACTCAAATAGGAAGAACATAGGCTTTGCCACTAGAGCCATCTGGGCTCTATTTCTGGCTCAGACATTTGGTAGCTGTGTAACCCCAGCCAAGTTACTTAACCTTTCTGAGTCTTGGCTTCTCCACTCATAAAAGGGAATGATAAAAGTACTTGCCTCATAAGCTAATCAAAATAATATAGCCAGACTACCTGCCATATGGTAAGTGCTCAATAAAATAACTGTGAGTAGTGGTAGTATAGGAGGAATTAGATAATTGACGTGAACAGGTGGTGTGGTATATGGGAATAATAACTTCTGTCCCAAAGTGTGGGTGTGAGAGTCCAAGTGATCTAGTGTCCGGGGTGCATCAGTCCTAGCACAGGCCCTGGTGCCCAGCAGGGGCACCTGTGGATGCTGCCTATTCACCTTCCGTCTGTCTCTTCCCTCTGCTCTGCACAGCCCTTGGGGCCTCTGTAGAGCTTCAAGTCTTTCAAGGCCCCCTAGAGACCTCCTGTCATGTGGCCTCTGGCTCAGCGTGTAGCCTCTTGAGCTTGGTGGAGAACAGGGGGCTGGGCCCCAGAGGAGGTACTGAGACCTGGAGGCTTTGAGCAGACCCTCAAGAGGGGCAACCCCGCTGGCTTCCTGCTCCCTGGCCCTGCCTCTGCTCATACACCCCAGTGTCTCTAGCTGCCACTCATCCTGAGCCAGTGCAAACCTCCATGCTCCTACTTACCCCACAAGAGGCCTGAGGCTTTCACTTCTTGTCTAGCTCCTTCGGGCCCATGCAGGCAGCCCCACAGCCACGCCATTCCTTACCCATCTGTCTTCTGGCTCCAGCCCTAATTCTCTCCTTTCTTTACTCCTTCCAGCCTTCACCTTTTTCCCACCCTTACTTAGCCCCCAACCCACCATGATCTCATCAGATTCCAATCCACACTCGCCCACCCCCATCCCCTGAGTGGCCTTTCTCCTCCTGGCCTTTCACCCCAGTCCCTCCAGTTCTCCCTGCTGCCCCTTCCCAAAGGCTCTGACAAGGTCATGACCTCCTCTGCCCACTCTAGAGGACCCCACCCTTCTGATTGGGAGAATGCCTGCCTCCTATTCTGCAGCAGAAGCCCAGAGTGGGTCCTGTTCCCTCACCTTCCAGCTGTGGGATGTCCCAGAAGTGCCCATCATTGCCCTCCTCCATCCCAGGCAGGCAGTGGGCTGCTGGGTACCCTGAGTCCGCCTCTTCCCACTGTTGTTTATGTAATCCTTCCCTGCAGTAACAAGGTGTTTACTGTTGCACAAACACATTTTGGTTTAACGGCTGATAGTAAAACTGTCTGATAAAGTTTGATTTAGCGAAAGAAAGCAAAATAAATCTGGGGGCACAGAGCTGTAAGCAGGAGAGATTCTAGGACTTTTTAGGAGGAGTAAGAGATTGTGGTCTGGGGAGCCATCTGTACTCCTCTAGCCGTTTTTTCTGCCCCTCTTCCAAGAACACCTCCAACAGCTCCTCTTTGGGAAGCTGAGATCCCAATAAATTGGTGAACTCCTGGTCCTGGCATTTCCTTGCCCTACCATATGCTCTGGCTGCCTCTCCTGTCTGCCCTCACAAACGGTCGCCGTCCTTCAACATCCAGAGCAAATTGTTCCTTGCCCAGGGAGCCTCCCCTGATTGCCACAGCTCAGAAAAAAGTGACAGTATGGGACAGAAGATCCCCGAGCTAGGAGACTTATTTGCAGAAGGCCTTAGGCAAGTTGGATTGCCTTTAGAGATGCCAGTTCACTCAGCTGCAAAAGGGCGTGGGTGGAATGAAATATGTAACAGTATCTGGCTCTTAATAAAAGCTTCCCCGCATTTAGGACACTCCTGTCTCTCCTCCTCTGAAGTCTCGTGAAGCATGTATTTTCTGGCGTGTTCCACTTGCACAGTGAGGTGGGACGAGCATCCGTTCTTTCGGGTGGATGATGAGTCAGGTCAGTACCATGGGCTGATCATTTTTCTTTCTCATCACATCTGATTAGCTCACTCTTGAGAACCTTAGTATCCCCAAATATATGAAGAGTTGCTAAAACCCCTAAATAATCAGAGAGATGCAAATTAAAGAAATAATGAGCTATCACCTTACAATTATTAGCCTGGCAGGAATAGGAATTAGAAGGCTGTGTGACACCAGTACTGATAGCATTAAATGCTGTCAAGGACAGGTAATATAAAAATGCTCACTTGTGCTCAGCTTCTGGAGGGTCCTGAGGAGTAGAGGAGGAAGGCACTATGGAATGAAGATTGTACCCTATGAGCCAGTGGTCCTCACACGGCCCCAAAAGGGGACATGACAAAGATGTGTATCGGAGCATTGTGCTGGTATTGGTGTGGGGTGGAGGCATTTGGATGTCATCCCTGTGGAGTGGATGAGGAAGATATGATAGCCACACACCATGTTTTGTAACAGCTGGAGGCAGCTGATTAGATATACCTGCATCTACAGTGCTGGGTAGAAAAGTAAAAACCAGAGGGAGATCTGCGGCACAATATTATTTATGTAAATTAAAAATACTTCCACACAGAGAAAAACAAGCACTTCACAAAGGCACAAACTACAAGATACACATCAAACACATTGACACAGTTGCGGATAGGGGATGGGAATGAGGTTTGGGGATAAAAGATGATTTTTTTTTTTCAGTATTGGGGAGTTGAACCCAGGGCACTGCATATATTAGGCAAATAGTCTACCACTAAGCCACACCCCCAGCCTCATTTTTATTTTTTATTTTGATACAGTGTCTCACTAAATTATGCAGTCTATCTCTGGCCTTGAACTCTTGATCCTCCTGCCTCCACTTCTCAGGTCACTGGGATTACAAGTGTGTGCCATAGTGCCTGGCTCTAAAAGGAGATTTTAAAAAGCTCTCACACCTCAACCTTCTCTTGCTCATGTATCTTCTGGTTCCATCCTTAAAAATTCTCTTCCTCAGTCATTTCTTCAAGTTCCCTTTCCCAGTGATCTCAGCCCTTACTTGTCCATCTCCCTTCAGCTCAGCCCCACTCAGGCCATGCCTGGCCAGCACAAGGTAACATGGACGAATCTCTGCGTTTACTTTGAATGAGAACTCAGAACAGCAGTGACCAACATGCAGCCCCATAGGACTGGGAGAGAGTGGGGAGCTAGAGAGCTCGAGGGGGACCCATCCTATTAGTTATGATGTCTGACACCTGGGTGCTGCTCAGCAAATGTTTTTTTTTTTTTTTTTGAATGAACTGAAGAAAGGCTGGCTCTGCTGTTCCCCAGCTGTGCCAACCAGGCAAATGCCCTTGCTTCTCTGACCTTTGATGCCTAACTCTGTCAAAATGGAGAGGACAATTACAATTTCCCTTTTCCAGGGTCATTGTGAAGATCAGATGAGATCATTGCCTTGAAAGCACTTTGTTAACTGTAAAAAGCCATCCAAAGCAGTGGAGAAAGTGTAGAGAAAAGCATATGGGTAGGTTAGTTGTGGGACTTTGAATAATACAGTGTTTACTAGTCTCATATTTTAAATGATGTAAAATGAGGAATAGTAATGCCAACCATGTAGAGTTGTCATAAAGATTAATGACAACGCAGGTAAAGTATTTGATATGTACTAGTAGGTGTTTAGAAAATGGGAGCCGTATATGTCCATTCATTAATTTGTTCAATGAATATTTGTCCAATGCTGCTGTGGTCTCAATGTTTGTGTCCCTCCCAAAACATTGAATCTGCTGTGCCTTGATTTTGGACTTCCCTGCCTTCAGAACTGTGAGAGATAAATCTGTGTGGTTTATAAGCCACCCAGTGTATGGAACTTTGTTGTAATAGCCCAGATCAACTAAGACAAATACCTACATTGTGTTGGCCAGGAGAAGAAAAAGATTGAGAGAGTTGTGATTTTCAGGTGTTGAGGAGAAGCCAAGTGGGTGTATTAGCTATCTATGTATGACTGCCTAACAAATTGCCCCAAAATTCAGCAGTTAAAACAGCAAACATTTATTATCTCATCATTGCTGTGGGTTGAAATTCAGGCACAATTCCATTCTCTTGTAAGGCAACCATCAAGTTGTTGTTGGGGGCTGCAGATATGGCAGGGATTGACCAGGGGAAGTCTTCTTCTATATCTACTCTGTGGTTATTGGCAGGTTTCAACTCCCCTGGGCTGCAGGTCTTTGCCCTGTGAACCTGCTGTAGTTCAGCTTATCACACAGCAGCTAGCTTCCTCCAGAGCCAGTGCAAGTGCCCACGAAGGACCACAGTCTTGGTAACATCATCTCAGAAGTGACGTTGCATCACTTCTGCCTTGTTCTGTTTGCTAGAGATCAGTCACTACATCCAGTCCTGGCGCGAGGGAGAGAGATTACGTGTGAAAATCAAGGGAGAGGAATCAAACAGGCCATCGATGGATTGACCAAATCAATCAGTTTAGGAGCTGTAATTTTCAGGTGTGGCAAAGTTTGCCAAAGACCAGGGGTGAGTAGGAAATTACTATATTTGTCTGGGCACATTGGGCCTTATTTTGGAAGTACAATCCAATTGTACTTTCCACAAGGACTGGGAGTAATCAAATACTAGGAACTATTTATTTATTCAGCTATATGGGCCTAGCTGACCTGCCTAATTAGGCCCTCTGGCTGGAACTTGCAGGGAAAAGGTATTTATTTATGTGTACGTTAGTCCACGTAGAGCAGCCTGCAAGCGCGCATACTCCTGAGTGTCTGTCATTATTTTCTAGGGTCTCCGCCTCTTGGGTCCTGCTCTTCCCTGGGCCCACAGACCTCAGGGTTCACCTTTCCTCTGCTCCTCCATGCCCTTTGTTGGGAGGTCACGTGTGAGGAAACAAGCCCCACGTGGTTTTAATCATTTTGCTATAAAAGCTGAGCTGCTCTCTGCTTTGATCCAGGCTGAGCTGCTGGAGGAAGGGCTGGGGGTCGGCCGGCCTGTCCGTGAAGCCCTCCGCACACAGCTCCCACATCAGACGGCAAACCGTAAAATGGAGCACAGCTCATTAATTCTCCCTCTTAACCAGGGCACCTGACAAGAAGTGACTTTGAAAACCCGGAGGACGGATGCGCAGGCGGGTGGGTGGCTATTGGTCCAGGCAAGGAACATCTGTTTCCAGGTCCCTGGCTGTTAAATTGACATCTTTTTATTTGAAAAATTTCTTTTATTTCCCAACTTCCCTTAATTGGCAAGATCTCTGGAGCCAAGGAGTAGGCTGTCCTGGCTCTGTGGGGATACGAAGTGAGAGGCCTCACTGTCCTGCTGAACAGACCTACAAGTGCCACAGTGGGTAGCTTGGCCCTCTGTCAATTAGTAAACCTGTGTTTGTGCAGAGAATATCCAACTCCATAAGAAAGTGAAATGGCCCTGAAATTGAAAACCCTGTGAATGTCCTTGAGCCTCCATATGAAAAATATTAATGTTTCAGAGCTAGAAAATTCACTAGGAGCCCAGCATGTTCCATCAAGTCTTCACTCCTTGGACCCAGCAATTAAGTTTCCTTAACAAGAATGACCCACACTCTGGCTGTCTGCCACCTTCCTCCTGGGTGGTGAGATAGCTAAAGACCCAAGTTTGACCTTTAACCTTGAACTGTGACAGATCAGTAGCAAAGCGTGGATTGACCCTTCTCAAGGTGAGAGTCCATGTCTCTTGGAATAGAGACTGAAAGGGACAGGCAGAAGGTCCTATTTATCTCCACTTTGTCCTGGGAACCTTATCTTACATTCCTGGCCTGATCCATATGCTTTATTCCTCCTCCTATAGGATTCACTCTTGGCCAGGTGGATCATTTTTTAGCATGGCAGACAGCAGTCTGTCAACCTTTGGGAAACAAGGACATGGCTGAGATTCAAGGGATCATTGAGAGATAACTGCATTTGGTGTACCCCCAGCTGTGCTCAAGTATGAATGTATGTGCGTGCGTGCATGTGCATGCATGGGCACACGCATGTATGACAAAGAAGATGTGAGTCTGAATGTTGGTACATTTGTGTGGAAGTGTTGGTGCCATGGTGTGTATATTTCTGAAGCATGTGCCTGTGAAGTGAGTGAATAAAATATCTTTGTCAGAACATATTTTTGTATGTGAAGGTGCATGAGGAACTACTGGGAAGAAGTGGTTGTGTGCCTTTGGGGGATTTGCATGAGAATGAAATTTCCTGAAAATGATGAAGCTGTCCTTGTTGGTTCTACTATACTAATGACTCTAATCCTCATGCTTGTTAGTTTCCAAGACTTCTGGTATTCCCATTCCCTCCCACTTGAAGTCCCCAGTAAGAATGGAGGCTCTGCAGTCACATTGTCTGGCTCTATCTCTTTCTAGCCTTGGCAGGTTGTGTAACCTCTATACATGTCAGTTTTCTTATCTATAGAAAAGAATAAAATAGTACCAAGTTAGAGAATCCATGAAATAATCCATGTAAAGAAACTTGAAATGACCTGGTACAGAGTAAGCATTTGGCTAGAGGCTATCAGTGACACTCTTTGCCATGTCTGTCATTCCCAGCTCTAATCTCAAATTCTGTTCTTCCCTTATGCCTCCCTAGTCTTCCATTCTCTCCCATCTCCCTTCACCACGTGGCCAACTCTTAGCCAGTCAATTCTCCCAGGCCCCTAGCCAGTGCTGCTGTGCACTACTTCTCCAGATCAGACCACCCCACCAGGGAGTTCCTAGATGGGTAAAACCAGCAGGGTATGATCCTACTGAGCCAGGGTGTAGATACTCCTTGCTTTCTCAGCAACTTGGGAGGAGAAAGAGAGCAGGTGAGTGAGCGCAAAGAGGAAGGAAGCCACCCAAACCGCCCCTGGGGCATGCTTCCCTCTCTTCTCTCCGCTCCCTTCTTTAGATTTGGCTTGGAGTGAGGAGGGAAGCCCAGGAGCAAGTCTGTACCTGCTGTCAGCTTCCTACCAGTTTAGGGCCATCCAAGAAAGAAAGTCAATGTCCTGGTCGCTTTGGCTTTCCCATTCCAATTTGAATATATTAAAATGCAATGTTCCAGCTGTGCAAATCCCCAGGCCATTGGAATAAAAGGTTTTTAACTTTAACCGTTAAAGATTTAACTAGCCAATAAATCTAAGTATGTGGGGGGTTGTTACTAAACATTTATTACATTGCTCTTGCTTTTAACTTACCAGCAAATGCCAAGTATGGACTTCCATGAGAAAGACATTCCTTTATGGTCAAAACTGATGTTGGTCCAACCAAAATCAAATAAGAGGCCTTTGTCTCCAGAAGGACCCCCTCATTTTCCTCTCAAATCTCTTTAGGAGTTAAAATGTCTGTATTCGTTTTAAAAACCAATTTGCTTGGTGCACAAAAGGCCAATAATAGCCTCTTGTTGCCACGGTCAGAACATGACTGACTGAATTAATCCAAAAGTCTACTTTCAGCTTGAACATCTTGGCGCCGACTTTTCCAGAGCCAGGTTTTATAAAGGCTCAAAGGGGATATAGCTTTGGTGAAGAAAATCACAAGATCTTTCTCTTTCCATGTCTTCTGAGCCAGTTGGAAAATCAGTGTCTTGGACCCCAGTGCTTAGTTTTGCCATTTTTTACCTTGAAGGCAAGCAAGCCATCTGCTCAGTAGTGAAATACGTTTTTTAATTTATACAAATGTAAAAGTATAGAACTTAACAATCATATTCACCCTGGACTTAAAAAAAAATAAATAGAAGCCAGATAAATCTTGGCCATTAAAAAAAAGCAAAAAAGATCTGACGTACACGTTGAGTTATACCAGCCAACGCAGGGACAGAGTCACATTCCAGATGTGCGATTTCCCTGCCCATTGACAGTTCTCCAACCCACTCCAGCAGTAAAAAAGTCCTGAAGTGGATTTTTCAATCTGGCTTAGACTTCTTTTTGCCTGTGAGTCCTGCTGGGCGGGTCCTCTGGGCTTCATTTCCCACAGAACACACCAGTGAGCCCTGTTTGTGGGAAATACACAGTAAATCCTAGCCTTTGCTCAGGAAACCTCCCTCTGGAGCATTTCTTACATCTAAATAGGACGTGAATAAAGTTGATAAGCAGTTGTATTTTAAAGTTATTTTACTTAGAGCTTGAAGATGTTTAGCTTGAATATTTGAGCTCTATGAAGGCTTATCCTCTGCTTCCTAAATGATAAGCCAGAGTAGCAAGCAATTGTGAAGCACATATGCAGCCAGTTCAAACTGCATGGGACATTTACGCCTGCGTCTGGAGTGGCAACTGATCCACATCTCCTGGAGGGGTTGATTCGTGAGCGCTCTCTTTCTGCTCATAAGAGTCTGATCTTCATCCTTGCCCACCATCCCGCCTAGAAGGAAGCATGACTCTCAGGGACAGGAAGGCTTTCCCCTGGAGTTCTGTAGCAGTGTCCTTTGACATAATGTGGCAGGGAAGAGCTAAACTTGCTAATTTTTAAAGCCTCCTCAATAGATTAGGGGATGGAAGACCTGGAGAAATTATTTTCAAACCTGATTGGAAAAGAAAGGAAGTTCTGGCTGATTTGTTGGAGATCGTTCTGGGTGGCAAGCCCAGAAACTCAGAAAGACCTGCTTTCAGCCTGTCAGTGGCAGAGATCACCAACCCATGTGAGAAGCACAAAGCGTCTCCCACCAGCCTCTCCCTGGGGACTTTTCCACCCCACCCCCACCTTCTCTAATTTTCAAATCCCAGCCAATTGAACCCAGGAGAGAGAAAGAGTGAGAAGGACTTCTCAACTATTAGAAAGTTTTGCTTCCTTGCTTGCCTTGCATATACAAGGCCTGGGTTTGAGTCCCAGCACTGAAGAAAGAAAGAAAGGAAGGAAGGAAGGAAGAAAGAAAGAAAGAAAGGAAGGAAGAAAGGAAGGAAGGAAGGAAGGAAGGAAGGAAGGAAAGAAGGAAGGAAGGAAAGAAGGAAGGAAGGAAGAAACAGTTTTGTTTCCAATGGCAATGACATGCCATTGGGAGCAAAAATTTTATGTGAACCCCTTGTATCTGTGCAACTATACATGGAATGCTGTTTTGGGGGACTATAATCTTAGTATTCTTGGAGAAAAGGCACTCATACTTCCTCCCAGAAGGATTATAATGATGCAGAAGCTGTTCATTCCACTCACTCCTTCATCCATTCATATATTAGCTCATTCATTCACTCATTAGATATTGCTGGATACCTTGTAAGTATCTCTTTGCCAGGTCTTTGGCTCGGAGTTATAGGCAGAACAGGGCCCAGCGCCTGCAAAGACAATTAACCAGAGCCCTCTGGGAAGAAGAAAGTGACCCTTGGCTCTATCCTTAGGAATTCTTGAGTGGAATGCTTCTCCCTGGGGGTGTCCAAAACCGAAAGAGTCTCACACACACTAGAGATCAGGTCAGTCCTGATTCTTGTCTTTGGTTGTTTCCCTAGAGCCCCAGAGAGTGCTGTTTCAGACCCTTGGACGAGCCATAACCTCCAGCTCCATGGTGTCCTCCACATTCAATTCATGTTTCTCCAGAAGGCAGACAATGCTGCCTGTGCCTCCCAGGTAGGTCCTGCACCCTCCTCCTCTCAGGGTTGGTGCTCTCACTCTCTAGCTGCAGGGTTGAAACTCATCCCCCACATTTCCCTTCCATTCCTCTGTTTTCACCTTTGCCAGAGCCCATGTACAATGAAATCCCTCCCTCATGTGTCTGCTCAGTCTCTTCTCCCTACCAGGACTTCCGAGGCTGGGCTCCAGGCTGGCAGCTTTCCCCTCCCAGTCCTCCCAGGACCAAGCTGCAACCTTAGACCTGAAGAAAGGGACAGATCCTATCTTCATAGGCAAGGAGCATCCTCTTCCTGTTGTGACATGGTCATGGTTTCCTTGTCTCTTCGTATTCCTTTTCCCTTCAGAAAATAGCTACTTAAAAAGGTCATAATGGGCTTGGTGAACTTTAAGGGATTTATTACTTTGAAAAGCCATGTTCCCTGTTTGGAGGGAGGGAAACAGCCGCCTTCTTTTCACATTACGTCAATCCACAGGCGTCTGTAATTTACATTTTTTTTTTTTTTAACTCAAATGTTCAGAAATAATGGAAAGGTTTCTTGAAGAAAACAGATGAAATAAAAACTGGGGAAACGTGTATTATACAAAAACCAGACCTGTGAGCCTGAGGTGAGACACACGGATGACCTGGGGAGCTGATTAATGAGGCAAAGTGAGGGGAGCCCAGGTGAGCGTGATGGCACGCTTTCTTCACAGTCACTGACGCCCAGGTGCTGGCATTTCATTTCCCATGCACAGCTTCACGGATGGTTTTCATTCAGAAATTTTAGAGCCACTGATATTTCTGCCCTAGGAGAAAAGACCCCTGAGTTGTGGAAGCTGTACAGAAGGGGAAATGTAGAAGAAAGGAGTTGGGGTCTTGGAGACTGGGACCTGCCTCAGGTTCTCTTGGTCCTAAAGTCAGTCTTTTCTGGTCCAGCCTTGCCTTATTTAGGCCCTTCTTTAATTACTCTTCCTCTCTTCCTCTTTCTCTGAGAAAAAGGAGATAAGGGTCAGATGGTAAGCTATGGAAATTTATTTCCTGACAATCTTCTAATAGAATCACTTCATTAAAATAAAGAAACCTGACTCATAGTTACAAATCAAATATTGGTTTACAAAGTAACTTAATTTCTGTATGTATATTTTTTCTATGTGTTGTCTGTCTTAAGTGCTATGTCATTCAACATTTACTTGGCAAATATTTTAAGAGCATAAGCCAAGGTTGGTGATATTAGACTTTGGGGATCCAAGGAGACCAAAACAGATATGGTCCATGCTCCCACTTTGGCGGGGACAGCAGGTTAGACAAAGAAGTCAGGGTAAGGTGACATGGTCTTTGATAAGGTGACATGGTCTTTGATATCAGGAATACCAAGTATTACAGTAGCACCTGCAGCAGTGGAAAGGCAGGGATGAAGGGACTGAGAGAGATTCCTGGGAAAAGGAGTTTAGGTGCCTGGACAAAGGATTAGGAATTGGCAGGTGAAGAGCCTCCAGAGGGGATTCTAAGCAGGGGGAAGATTGTGCACTTGGCCCAGAGGTAGAGCATTGTGAATACAAGTTGTGCGACTATGACTGGCAGGAGATGGACGTACAATAGTTGTCAGGGACCCACCCAGGTGGGCTCTTCTGAAGAGCTTGGGCTTAATTCTATGGGCAATGAGAAGCCACTGGAAGGGCTTACACAAGGAAGTTTATATCTCTCTGAGTCACTTCCATACAGCAATGGAGGTAGTTTTAGAAATCATTTAGTTACTAGGTGCTGTGGTACATGACTGTAATCTCAGTGACTTGGGAGGCTGAGGCAGGAGGATCATGAGTTCAAGGCCAGAAGCAACCTGTGCAACTTAGTGAGACTCTGTCTCAAAATAAATGAAAAAGGGGCTGGGAGTCCAGCTCAGTAGTAGAGTACTTGCTCAGCATGCATGAGGCTCTGGGCTCAAGCCCCCAGTACTGAAAAAAAAAATTTTTTTTTTAGTTCTACTCTCTTTTTTTAAATGATAATATTGAGACCTAGAGAGGTAAATATACTCCTTTTACTACTATTGTTACCAGCTGTATTGGTCTGTTTTTGTTACTCTAACAAAACCCCATCGGCTTGGGAAGTGGAGGCAGGAGGATCGCAACTTGGAGACCAGAGGCAGTCTGCATAATTTGGCAAGACCCTGTCTCAAAAAAGTGAACAAAAAATGGGCTGGGGGTGCAGCTCAGTGATCTAGCACTTGCAAAGCCCTGGGTTCAACCTCCAGTATTGGAGAGAGAGAGAGAGAGAGAGAGAGAGAGAGAGAGAGAGAGAGAGAGAGAGAGAGGGAGAGAGAGAGAGAGAGAGAGAGAGAGAGAGAGAGAGAGATTTGTTTAGCTTAGAGTTCTGGTGGTTCAAGGGCCCACATCTACTCATGTCCTTCTTGCTTGCAGAATCCCGAGGTGGTGCATGGCATCACATGGCAAAAGACAGAGTGCATGTGTCCCTTCTGGTCTCTCTCCCTCTTCTTATAAAGCTACTAGCTCACCTCAACACATAAACCCTTAGGGGGGTCACACTCAAACCATAGCACTGCTGATATTTGTCGAGAGCTTACAGACACCAGCACTGTCATAGATCAGTTATATACCTCAGCTCACTCATGCTCTCAGCAGACCTCTGGAGGAAACACTAGTAATAGTCCTATTTTACAGAAGAGGAAACTGAGGCCCAGGAAGATGAAGTATGTTGCTTAAAGTCAGTTGTCTCGCAAGGGTCTGAGCCAGTGTTTGAACTAGATCTGTGCTGGTTTGTAGTCTTTACTGTTCCATTTACAGACACTTTCCTAAGTTTCCATAATAAATTGTGGGGCCAGAATTTAAACCTAGGCTTCCTGATCCTGGCCTGTATTAGCAAGCCCACTGCTGCATCACATTATTGGGACATCTGCTTTCTTAAAAGGTGGACACAAACGTCATAGCATCCTCTCTGTTTCTGTTGACTTGTCCCTGCTGACTGTATATATTCCATTGCTATTGCCGACACCTCTGAACAGGCCACTTTTACACCCTCTTCTTCATGTATCTCCCCATGAGTATTTTAGGACGATAACACCCTGCAGTGCCATGTTCTGAAGAGGATGAGAATTGTACCCCACAAAAGCTGGAGGTGGGGAGATCCAAGCAGTGCGTTAGATGGCTTGGCGGCTCTGCCTAATCTGTTGGCCAAGGAGGATGGCTCAGCGGGCAGGGCCAGCCTCTTCCAGCCCATTTGTGAGCGGGCCTGTCTCTCTTGAGGCCAGCCAGCCGTCCTCAGGGCTGCACCCTCCCATGGCTGGCCACTGTAGGGCCAGCTGTCCATCCTGGGACTGTCACCTCCAGGTACTAGAGGTGCTCAAAGCTACCAGGACTGGTGAAGCCTCAACCACATGTCATTCCTTCCCAGCTAATGACCTCCTGGCCTGGCCGCATCTCAGCTAATTTCTGCAATTAGGGGGGCTTGTTTTCAGAGGCTGAAATAGGAACTTTTCTGAATTAGCTTTTATGGTTCGGAGACTTTAATTTGAGATTTAAAAAGCATCATAGTGCACCAAAACCAAATAAACTGCAGCTAATGAAATTCACAGAAGTTCTCAGAGAATGCTTCTCACTGGTGCTCCTGGATGATTTATTGACAGCTGGTTGTAAAAACAATCTTATTAAAGGTCATAATGTTGGGTAGAAAAAAAAAAGCCCTTTAATTTATAGCATAATTAGGCTTCCTCCAATAGCTCTGCTGCCAGGGCTGTCACTTAGGGCTCTGAGGAAGCACTTGGTGTTTTTCATTATATCACAGAGAGGGAGCTCCTGCTCCTAGAGGGCCCACTCACTTGCTCTTTATGGCCCTTTTATTGCTGCTAAAATAGTCAAAACAGGGGGTTGATTAGAGCCGACTGATGCCTACTGATTATGGGAACACCTCTTGTGGAAGGAGGGTGAAGGTGTGGGAGGGGGTGCTCCACTTCAGGACGTGCCTCCGACAGGAAGGGACAGGCTGTGAAACGTGTCAGGGAGGTGTGACCCGCTTCCAGTCTCTTCCCCAGACACTTGTGGATTGAAGGCTGACCTCAGGCAGGCGGGGCTGGGGTGATAAAAGGCCCGAGGAAGGTGCTAATGCCTCAAGGAAGAGGACAATCCCAGGCCAGGATGTGTATGCAATAAGAACCTTAAAAATGCTAATGGGTCCCAAGGTGGGGTGCAGGCTCAAGGCCGGGTGGTGGGGAAACCGCCAGAGGACTAAAGGCTTTCCTGATGTTGCCACCTTGCAGAAGGAAAGAGGGGAATCAGTATCGCTCTATGTGTGTGTGTGTGTGTGTGTGTGTGTGTGTGTGTGTGTGTGTGTGTGTGTGCAGGGGTGCAGGGGGAGGTGGGCAGGTCCTGTGGAAGCTGAGCTGGGGGTCAGCTCCTAACCAGGGTGCTGGAAATTTGTCTGGCCACCGCAGGGACACTGGTACTTCCGTGAGCCCGTGGAGCTGGTTCTCTGGAGTGCTGTGTTTGTGCAGTAACATGCCTGGTTGCGGGGAGAGAGGTGTTTCTGGCAGAGCATCAGGGACAGCTGATGATGGCCAAACTTGACCAGCTCTTAGGGCAGAGAAAGGGGTGGGTGGCTCTGAAGTTATGCTGGCATTTGGTCTGGTCCTGGCCCTGGCCTGGAGCCAAACCAGCATGAGAAACATGGTGATGACTGTGGCACTTTAGCTGCCCCAGGGACTGGGCTGCCTCCACCAAGCTGAGTCTCCCTTGCTGTCTGCTCAGCAAATGTGGGAGTGAGTGCTCCAGGGCTTCCTCTCCTCTCCCCTCATCCCTCCTCTTTTCTGAGGCTCATCAGTGGCTCAAGTTTATCCACATTCTGCATAGACCTGGTGGGCATGTCTCAGTCTTGGGATCTGCTCTACCTTCCAGGGCTGAGGAGTCCCAAGTCTGGCTCCAAGAAGGGGAGAGTTGGACCTAGGACTGTGGTGGCCTCAGTGAGCAGCACACACTGAGGAGTTGCAGCCATTTTGCCATTCTCTTCCTCCTTCCTCTCCTCCTCCTCCTCCTCCTTCTCCTTCCTTTGGAATTAGGAGCACAAAAGACTTATTGCAAACTAATATTGTGAAAGGACATGAGGAGAAAGGGGAGGACTGGGTGGAGGGGCTTGAGATTGTCATGCAGAGCTGAAATCTCTTCTGCCTCTTCTCTCAGGTTTGACATGCATGCACATGTGGACTGGGCAGGAAGGGCCAATGGGTTCTGTCTGAGTGGAGCCTGCGGGGGCAGAGTGTAGAACTCAGTGGGAGAACCTTGTCACAGAGCCTGGCATTTTCCTCAGGGGATGTCCTAGGTCTTAAGCTGGAGGGGTGGAGGGAGGAAGGGGGGGGAGGGAGAGAGAGAGCGCCAGCGAGAGCAGGAGCGCACGCGCCCCCCACCCCCACCCAGAGAGCGAGGGCGCAAGCACGCGCCGGAGTGCTTCCTTCTTGGATCAAAGCTCATAGTCATTGCATTCAAAGTTTATGCAGTGAACACCAAGAACCTACTATGTGCCAGGCACTGTGCAGGAAGATGGGCTTCCAGAAATGACCTCTGGATGTTCCCAGGCAAAAGTGGGTAGAGACATTGTATAATGAAACACATTACATCACAATAAATGTCACAACTGCCTTTAGAGGAGATTCAAAGGAAAGAGCAGATAACTGCCTAGCGTGTGTGTAGACCTGTGACTGCTCGTGTAACAGCATGGTGTGAGAGTGTGCTGTGTGTGTGTGTGGTGACGAGCACATGCACAGACCATATCATGTGCGCATGTCAGTGTGATGTGATATGTGCACACAGGAGGGTCGGCGGGATGATCTGTGTGAATGATTGTGCACCAGAAGGCCCAACCTCTGCCCAAGGTGTGAATACCTGAGAAAGTGGTGGCACCTGCCATGCTGTCCAGCCTGCGCCACACAAAGGAGAGGACCCAGAACCACTTCTGAACTTTCCCCTTCGGGTGCATGAAGTAGACTCTGGGCCCTGGCCTCAGCTGTGGCTGTGGCTTCTTTTCAGGACGTTCATCCTCTTGGACAAAGAAAAGCGTGAGGAGATTTTTCCCTTCTCTGTTAGATGTCAGTGAGTGAACCTAGGGGGTAAAGGGACACATTCTTGAAATTAAGTGCTAGGCCTGTCCTGCCCCTTTGAGTGACTGTGATGCATGTCAAGGGTTGTAGTTCATTTTAATTTGTTTCTACAAACTCTTGGGACTTTCTAAATTTTCTTCCATATTTTATTCAATCTGAAAAAAAAAAAAAGACTATTCAAAAAGCATCTTGCTTTCCCATGAAACTTGTGTTGTGAGAGTGTAAAACTGCTTGGGGTACCGGCATCTGGACCCTGGGTTTAATTCAGGTTGCTCGCCTCCCCCCACTTTCCTGCTCCAAGCTGGTGGTTTCTCCTTCAGATCCTCACTGCTTGCTGCTCTCAATTCTCTGCTGCCTTTGGGCTTTGTGTCTCAGTCTCTGTTATTTGTCTTGTTTCCTTTGATTGACAGCCTGTTTTGGGAGTCAAATTACCAGACTAACTTCCACTTTCCAACAGAGCATATCTCTGGGATTTCCTTCAGGGCCTCTTGTGCTGACCCAGGCTTGGGAGATCCCTAGCTGCCTCACATCCAGCCTCATACCCTGTGGCCACAGGCTGGGCGCCCATGACTACCCTTCTGGGCTTGGGAGGAGGCTGAACAGTAAGTGTTACACATGCTGGGGGCTCTTTAAAAACCTAGTTTCTCCCTTTAGATTCTATCTGTGGTGCAGACACAGTACCCCTTCCTCTCTCTTCTTAGAAGCTGGCAATTAGTCATTATTTACGAATTTAACACAATTCTGTTTCCCAATGACTCCTGGAGACCACGGGCTGGGGAAGAAGAGTTTCTCAAGAACTTTTTCCCAGTCTGCTATTCATGGAGGAAATAACTAAAATGCCCCCATTTCTCAGCCTTGGATTTCCAAGGCCTGGTTCTTTCCAAATAGATTTCTGTGTCTTAAATCCTTTAAAAATGGCAATAGTCTCCACTGAGATCTTTGACCCAAAGGACAATTGCTTAAAGCACATTTAAAGCTACAAATTGCAAACAGCTGTCTGTCAAGGCCGCCAGATTGTGGGGAGCAGTGATTCTCTCCTCAAAAACCTTTCCTTTCGATGCTTCCTTTGACCTAGGGGAAAGCTGGAACTGGAGTTCAAGGTAGGGCTGAGGACAATCTAGGAAGTTGAAGTTGGTGTTTGAGTTATTTTAGTATTTTATTTAGTGTTATCATAGGGTAGGAGGCCTGGGCTGGGGTTCAGATTGCTGTGGGTAGGAGTGAGGTAGGACCTGGGGTTAGGTAGATTAAGGTTCCATTCAGGGTTGGGATTTGTGTGAAGGGTGCTGATGGTGTCAGCATTAGGGCTGGGTCAGGTGCTTTGCTGGACTCTTGGGAGCTCACTGGTTGGGGCAGCTCCCTCTGAGGGCTGAGTGACAACATGGTGTTCACTCCCACTGGGACAGAGTCCTTGGTCCTGTCATGCAATTTTGAGCTGAAGGAGGCAAGGCCATGCTGCTTGCCCTGGGACTGTTGGGTCCAGGCGCCACATATAAACTCCATGGCAGGCTCTGCAAGCCTGGCAAGACCAACCTTGGGGCTTATCTCTTCTGGCTCCTGAGAAGCAGGTGGCAGTAGCCCAGAAGTTGTTCTGTCCTCCTGTGCTGGAGGAAGTTGGAACAGGACTGTGGAACTTGGTCCTTGGAACCGAGGCACAGAGTGGGGCCCTAGGGCATTAACAGCCAACACCAAACCCTACCTGCCCTTGTCTAGCTAACTGTTGTTGTTGTTAGGTGCCATGGAGTTGGTATATGACTCATAGCGACCCTCATAGGGTTTTCAATGGATGACTGTTTCGGGATTGCCTTGGGAGTGGATTGCCAGGCCCTTCTCCTATTTTTGTGGTGCTGGGAATTGAACTCTGGACCTCAGAGACTGCAGCACAGTGCTCTACCAGCTGAGCTAACTCCGAGCCCTCTAGCTGACTAGTTTGGTGCAATTTCAAGAGATACTTGGAATGGCAACAAACTGATTCCAGTCCTTTCCCTCCTAAGGAGATAGCAAGCAGCATTTCAGTGCTTTTCTGGGCTATTTCAGTAAAGGGGCACCTGGCAGACTCAGAGATAGGGCCCACATGCCCTACCCTAAGTCCACTCCCCAGCCACTGAAGATATCCTCTTGGGTCTGAATGCTGCCATATTAGCTCGTGCTCTTCCAAGCCCACCGAAGACCATATTCTAGACATACCAACACTCCCCTGTGCCCTGATCCAACCTGCCTTCACAGCTTTGTACTTGCTGCTCACCAGCCTGGAGTGCCCTGGTCGCTATCTATAGATATCTCTTCTCCCAAGGCCCAATCCTTGTGACGTTGCATTGCACTTGCTACTTAAGGATTAAATGTAGGGGTGATGTCTTATTCGTACTGTGTCCCCTGAACCTTGCATAGGGACTGGGAGAGAAGCAGGGAGACATAGAGGCCATAGTTTTAAATAACTTATTACAGTATATTGTCAGAATCATTCTATTTTATTATTATTTTCATTAGTCTCTTACTGCACCTAATTTATAAATTAAACTTATAAACTTATAAATTTATAAATTAGACAAAATCAATGCTGGTGAAAGAAAGAAGAGCAGAAAAGAGCAAGCAATGAGCCTGATGGAGTTAGCCTGTTTTATTAAGCCTTAGGCTGATTCATAGAATGCCCTCAACCTCTCCAGACTGTAAATATCCCTGTGCCATCTCCTTCACTTGTATTGAATTCAATAACATAATGAGCCCTCGTGTTGGTGTCTGACTCATAATGACCTATATACAACAGGCGAAAGACTATTATCAGTTCTTCTCTGCTATTCATAGGGTTTTCAATGGAACATAATGAATAACCATGTCTAATTGCTTTAGTGGTTTGTAACACTCTAAAATATGGTACAGCTATGCTTTTAAAAGGCACTGCAAAAATGAGAGAAGGATGTGGCAATCCACTCTGGAGGCAATCCTGAAACAGCCAGCCACTGAAAACCCTATGAAGGTTACTATGAGTCAGACACTATTGGACAGCACCTAACAACAAAAACAATGCTTTTGGAAGGTTTAAATACCTCACGACTGACAACTAGAACACACAGCAAGGAAATCTTTCCCATTTGCCTTAGCAGTGTACTGAATTTTCAGACAAAATTTGATTTCTATGAAGTTTTACTTATGTTTTGCTTTTAAGAGCTATATTTATTGTGTCCTTAGTATATTCAGAAACTGTCCTGGGCTTTTTTTTTTTCTTTCTCCATGATTAACTCATTTGATTGTTCAACAACCCTTTGAAGTAAGTACTGTTGTTATCCCCCTGTTACAGATGAGGAAACTGGGGAGCAGAGAAGACAACTAATTTTCCAGAGTTCTCATAGTTGGTATGTGGTAGAACAGATATTTAAAAATAGAGGCAATATTCTCACCTTTACAGTATCTTACAGTATCTGTGGGGACATGTCCCAACACCTCCAGTGGATGCCTGAAAATATAGATATTATCAAGCCCTATATGTACCATGTCTTTTCTTTTATAAACGTTGTTGTTAGGTGCCATCGAGTCCGGTCCAACTCATAGTGACCCTATGCACAACAGAACGAAACATTCCCTGACACTGCGCCATTCTTAGCACTATTGTCAGTGCTTCTCTGTTATGCATAGGGTTTTCAATGGCAAGTTGTTTGGGGAGTGAATTGCCAGGTCTTTCTCCTTAGCCTACACCTGGAATTCACAGGTGGTCTCCCATCCAAGGACTAACCAGGCTGACCCCGCTTAGTTTCCAAGAGGTAGGATCAGATGCTAGGTCCTATGGCTGCAGACTTTATAAACATATATATTATAAAGTTTAATTTATAAATTAGGTGCAGTAAGAGACTAATGAAAATAATAATAAAATAGAATGATTCTGACAATATACTGTAATAAGTTATTTAAAACTATGGCCTCTATGTCTCCCTGCTTCATGGTTGGAAGGAATTGAGCAGATTTCCTCTGCCAAACAAAACAAAACAAAACAAAAAACAAACAAAAACCCCTTATGAATTATTTCTAGGGTTTTTCATAGAAAATATTTTACTGAATATTTTCAGACCACAACAGACTCTACTCCTGGTAATTGAAACTGTGGGAAATGAATCCATGGATGAGGGTGGACTACAACTCTCTGTCACTTCCTAAAATAGCTCTCAAATTCATGCCTTCTTTTCCCTTCCTGTTGCTATAATTTAAACTCTCCGTCTCTCTTTTGTATTTTTTTTTTCTAGTAGATGCTAAATTGATCTCTCTGTGTGAATTCTGTCCCTTGTCATCTTTCCTGGACACCATGGTCAGGGCGCACATTGTGAGAAGATAACCACCACTCTCCTTTCTCCTTACCCGTTGTGGTGGCTTCTTTCATGTTCTTCCCATTGGAGAAGGTCTACTTCTTTCCTTGATCTGGACTGGTTTTCGTGACTTGCTTGACTAGTGACATACAGCAGAAGTCAATGTCTGGAATATTCAAGGTGCATTCATTTACCTTGAAGCTTCCACAGAGATCTCTTGGAACATTCTGGTGTGAGAAGTCAGACCAGAAGTGGGCTCTGTTAACAGCCCATTGAATCAACAAGTCAAAGCACCAAAACTGTAGGCCAAGACAGCTTGGACTCTCCAAGCTGAGTCAGAGTCTTGCTAAATTACACAGGCTGCCTCTGGCCTTGAACTTGTAATCCTCCTGCCTCCACCTCCTGAATCACTGGGATTATAGGTGTACACCACCATGCCTTCTGCTTTCCCTCCTCCTCCTCCTTTTTCTTCTTTTCTTTAAAACAAATACCATACAAGTTTTTGATAACAACCACATGGGATATAGTCATGAGCAAAATATATTCAGCCTGGCTTACAGGGGCTCCCTGTGCAGTGGATGATATGGCATTGAACAATAATACAGACAGGTACATCCTTGAAAAGGTTATAAATTGTCATCCATGCTGTCAAAGTAAAGCAAAGTGCTTTGAGAATCATTATTGGGAGTCAAGGTAGGTTTCTCCAAGGACAGAATATTTGAACTGAAACTTAAGAGGTTTAGGTGGGTACAAGGATGGGAGGAGGGTAAGAGAGCATTCTGGCCTTGGAAGGGCCAGTATGAAGGTTTTAAAGCTGGACCTGGAAGTTGTTGGATGGTTTGAGGCCCCGGGGGGTGGAATGGCTGACTCTAGCACGTCTTACACTACCCTGCACTGCTGGAACTCCAACTCCGTGTCCCCTGCTCCATGGAGCTCCTCAAGGCCTTTTTTCAAAGTTTTAAGCGATACCATATTCTAGGAAAAAAATCTATGTTTTAAAGTAATGTTCACCAGATCCTCCCTGTCTAACTCTGCGGCCTTCTTCCCAGACATCTCCCCTCCTGCTACGCAGACCACCTCAGCTTCGTGAGGAGGCCAGTGCCTACCTCCACCTGGGTGTCTCTTTCCCCCAAGTGGGTCGTTCCCCTCCCAGGTTTGCTTGGCTAGCTGCTACCTTGTTCCCAAGACTCCTCAGCTGTCACCTCCCTGAGAACAATCACAGTTTGGGGCCCCTCCCCTGGCTCCTATAGCCCCCCGGACATCCCTGTCTATAGTAGCACAAGCCACAGTGCTTTGCAATTGTGTCTTTGTCTATTTTACCTCTGGACTCTGAATTTTGTAGGAATAACTGTCATTTATCCCCTTGGCTTCTTCCTTTAGAGGCTTTTGGTAAAGTTTAAGGATTGAAAGGTGAATAATTTCAGCTTGACATTGTATGCAAATATAGAAAGGACGCCATCATAGTCCAGTCCTCATGATTAATAGAACCTGCGAGCGGAGCAGGACAACGGTGACCCCTCAAGTATCTGTGAATCAAACACTCATTATGTTTCTTCTTTCCCATTATAAGCAATCTTATCTAGAGCTTGCAGATATTCAGATAACCACATCCACTCCCTCCCCCTAATCTAGCAATAGAGAGTCTATGAAAAATTGAAATGAACTTGGCAGAACAGAAGAGGTTTGGCAAACACACACTGCTCCCAGAGTTCCTGGCCTTCCTTTCCAAGAACTCCAAATGATTTTTAGAAGACACTTCATTGATGATCAAGTGCCCCACAAGTTTTTCCCATCTGTCCAGGCTCTATTCCTCACTTTCCAAGGAGTGTCAGGGATTTCCAAACGCAAAGGGATTCCTTTTAGCTTGAGGGTTATGCTCAGGATCTTCTAGTCCTTTCTCAGGAGTGGGATGGTTGTCCACAAAGAGCTCACTAGTCATACCCTGCCCCGACAGCTGAACTCTGAGCATGCTTGGTACCTTCTGGTGGAGAGAGAAAGCATTTTGGAAAAAGCTTGCAATGGTTTATACGTGAAGAGAAGGAGCTGTGATGGGAGGCGGTGAGAAGCTGAGGAAAGAACAAACTTTAGGTCTGGGGGTGTTGGTCCTGACTCTACCTTGCTGTGTGACCTTGAATAAGTCCTTTTTTTCCTTTGTCCTCAGCTGCATCATCAGTTGGGAAAAGAGAGAATTAGCAGAACCCAATGGGCTGGGATTTTGTTCAGTTGGTAGAGCGCTGTGCTACAGTCTCTGAGGTCTTGAGTTCAATTCCCAGCACCGCAAAAATGGGAGAAGGGCCTGGCAATCCACTCCCAAGGCAATCCCGAAACAGTCAGCCATTGAAAACCCTATGAGGGTCACTATGAGTCGGATACCAACTCAACGGCACCTAACAACAACAACAACAACAACAACAACAACAAAGGATTAAAAAAAGTATTTCCCTAGGAAGATTTTTAACCAGAGGGTTTTCACCATTTTCTCTGGTTAAACATTCTCTGGGAACCTGAAAATATTATGAAACTTTATCTCAAAAACGTATACATACACACACCCTCCAAATCTCTCCTGGAATCTTGTTTGAGACTGATAATGTACAGTCAGCAGCATCTCCCTCACCTGTTTGAAAAAATCCTGTGCCTGATCTGCTGAAGAATTCCAGCATCTCTCTGGCCCTTCCTAATTGAAGTGACTGGCCCATTTCACCTAACAATTTCCTCTGGGTATGCCAAATGGGAGCCAAGAGACTCGTGTTTACAGAAGCCTCAGACTTGAAGAAGCTCTTCACACAACTCCAGCTTCTAAATTGACTTGCAAATATTTGTTCTTTCTGATTTGGAAATCTTGCCTAGACTACAGAAGGAGAATCTGATTTGACATATCACCTTTCTTCCAGAGCATTGACATTGCTCCTGCCCCAAACATAGCCTCAGGAGAGGGACTGTACTTCCCTCCTTCCCCTGCTACGTGCAATTCAAGGGGCTCTTTGTGCTCCCTTAGGATTTTTTTTTTCTTGTCATACCCTTCCTGTGCTCTTGTATTGCTGGAACTATTCCTATCCGTCAGTATCACTTTCTTTGCAGAAACTAAGCCCCACTGCAATGAATTGGGGCTGGAGATGGATTTTTAGATCTCAAGGAAAGATGTGGTCCTTCTTGCTGGAGACCAACCCAGAGATAATTACCAGGAAGCCAAAGAGTTTAAGCTCAGACCCTGACCCTCCCTTGTGTAACTCCTCCTGAAGACCTGGGGTAGGAACACTAGGAGTTCATCCTCAGGGTGACATGTTTTGGTAAAGTTGAAGAAGTCAGATCTTTTAACTATCATGCTGTCTTTTTCCACTCTGACCTTTTTTTGTACTTGGGTCCATACTTTGTAAGTTCTCTACCACTGGGCTGCACCACTTGCCCATTTTTTATTTTTTGAGTCAGGGTCTCAGTTATGCAGGTTCCCTCTGGCCTCGAACTGGCAATCCTCCTGAGTTCCAGATTACAGGTGTGTGCCACTGCACCCGATGCCCCACTCTGATTTCTTTGCTTTCAGATTTCTGCTGTACTGAGTAGCTTTAGTGGGAGTGAAAGGATTTGCTGGGCTCCAGCTAAGAGGAAGCTGGGCTCAGGATGCCTTGTCTGGGCTTAGTGAGACACGCTTATGTGGCTGGCAGTCACTTTTATGTGTGGTCCGGTTGTTGTGGGCAAAGGGCATTAGGAAAAGCTTCTAGGTCCTTCTCTGCATTACCTGAGATGCATGGCTGGAGTGCATTTTAGCCCGTGAACATGTCCTCTTGCAATCCTGTTTACCCAGTATTTGGGTAAATGTGTGGCATTAGTTTTGTTGGTAGAGCCACTGTAACAAATTACCACTGAAAACTACTCACAGTTCTGGAGTCTAAAGTCTGAAACCAAGGTGTCGACAGGGCTGCTTTCTCCACAAAGGCTCCAGGGAAAAGTCCTTCTGCACCCCTTTTAGCTTTTGGTGGCCATGAGTGTTCCTTGGCTTGTGGCTGTGTAACTCCAGTCTCTGCCTCTGTCTTCAGTGTACTCCTCCTCTGGGTCCCTGTCTGCCCTTCTGTTTCTTATAATGACTCTTGGCATTGGATTCTGGACTCACCTGAATAATCCAGGAGGATCTCAATATCCTTAATTTAATTATATCTGCAAAGACTCTTTCCAAATAAGGTCAAATACACAGGTTTGGGGAGTGAGGTCACAGATATATCATTTAATGGTCTACATGTCAACTCACTGCAACACCATCAGCTAGTTTAGGAATTTATTGTTGTTAGAGATGCAAAACTGTAAGGAAGAATTTAATTCTCGTCCATGCCAAATCAAAATAAAAATCCTCTCCTGCCAGAATAGACTCAATTATAAATACATCATACAGTTTCTCTTTTTCATTATTTTGGAAATATGATTTAATCAGAATTTTTCTGTTTGCATGGTACACACTGACAACAATTCTTCCTATAGCTAGAATGCTTGTCCATAAAGTCATGTGTTTATGATTCTCAACTTATCACTGAATCACATAAATAGATAGACATGAAATACTGACAGACATGAAATACTGACATCAGTGAAATATTGAAAACTCTTAACAAGCTACTACCATAAGAGCATCAGCAAACTGGCTAAGGAATATTGTCATTTCAAAGAATATTTAAAATGGCCAGGCATAGTGATGCATGCCTGTAATTCCAACGGCTCAGAAGGTGGAGGGAAGAGGATCGCAGTTCAAGACCAGAGGCAGTCTGTGTAATTTAGTGAGATCCTGTCTCAAAAAAGTAAAAAAATGGGCTGGGTGTGCAGCTCAGTGGTCCAGCACTTGCAAAACATGCAAGCGCGAGGCCCTGGGTTCAACCCCTAGTACTGGAAAAAAAAAAAAAAAGAATATTTAAGATGAGTTACTGAGCAGGAAAACTTGGCATATTCTGAAATACTATAGCTCATCCATAAAAGGACCTGGATAGTGGCTTTTCTAAACATGAGGACAATCCTAAACATTTTTATGACATTACCAATACCAAATGGTGAAGCTGAAAGAAACTTTTTCTGAACTACCAATAATAAAAAACAAATTTTGATCAAGCATACAGAGGAAACACTGAGTTACTTTTTTAGTCTCCATAGGAAATGAAGCCTGCAGCCGTACCATTGTGGCATCCGATCCTGTCAGATCTCGGCAACTAAGCCGGGTCAGGCCTGGTTAGTACTTGGATAGGAGACCACCTGGGTACACCAGTGCTGTAGGCTTGGAAGAAGGACCTGGCAACCCACTCCCAAAAAACAATCAGCCATTGAAAACCCTGTGGAATAGCAGAGAAGTATGAAAATGGTGTTTTGTCTGTTGTACATAGGGTCACGATGAGTCGGATACCAACTTGACTGCACCTAACAACAACATAGAAAATAATACCATAAAACTTTTTATGTAAGAGGAATCAATAAAAAAATACACAGCAAAAGCAATATGAAGCCAGGCATGATGGTGCACACCTGTAATCCCAGCTCTTAGGAGACTGAGGCGGGGAAATCACCTGAGCTCAGGAGTTGGAGACCAGCCTGAGCAACATAGTGAGACCCCACTTCAAGGAAAAAAAGTTTTTCATTGAAAGTATTATTGAAGTGCATCATACAGTTAGTTAATAAACATGTTACTTTTCTGTGTTTTGTGATGTTTGTGGTATTTGTTATTGTTGTTTGTCATTGGGTGCCATTGAGTCGAGTCCGACTAATAGCGACCTACGTAGGGTTTTCAATGGCTGACTGTTTAGGGTTTGCCTTGGGAGTGGGTTGCCACGTCCTTCTCCCATTTTTGCGGTGCTGGGAATCGAACCAGGGACCTCAGAGACTGCAGAGCAGCGGTCTACCAAATGAGCTAAATCCCAGCCTTTGTGGTATTTAGCAAGTTAAATTTTTGAAAAATTTGCCACGAATAATTTTCTTATAAATAAACAGAACTGGCTCTTTGTATCTGAAGTTTCTGCGTCTGTAGATTCAACCCACCATGGATTGGAAATGTTTAGGAAAAAAACTTCATCTTTACAGAAAATGTGGGTAATTTTTTCCTTGTCATTACTCTCTAAATGATTCAATATAGCATCAATTTTCATGGCACTTAGATTGTATTAGGTATTATAAATAATTTAGAGATGATTTGAAGTGTATGGGAATATGGGGATAGGTTATATGCATATACTATACCATTTTATATCAAGGAATTGAGTGTCTTCAGATTTTGGTGTTTATGGAGAATCCTGGAACTAATGCTCTGAGGATACCAAGGAATGACTTAATACTTTCTTCTTTTTACTCTCTCTCTCTCTTTCTCTCTCTCACTCTCTTTCTCTTTCTCGCTCTTTAGATAGCATCTTGCTACATAGCCCAGGCTGGCCTCAAACTCACTCTGTAGCCCAGGCTGGCCTTGAACTTGTGATCCTCCTTTTTCTGCCTCCCGCATGCTAGAGTGTGCTACCACACTTGGCTTCTATATACTTTTGTATCTAATTTTGTATTAATGAATTTGCTTGTTTTCTCATAGACCCTCCCTCCTCACCCCATACAACACTGGGCCCAAGTAATGAACCTGGATCACTCCTGAGTTGGAGCCATTCCTTGATTTTATCTTTTAAAATTTATTTTAATTTTTTTCTTTGTTTTTGAGACAGAGACTCATTATGTAGACCAGGTTGACCTTCAACTCATGATCCTCCTGCTTCAGCTTCCCAAATGTTAAAATTATAGATTTGTGCCCAGCTTCCTTAGTTTTCTTGATTCTATTTCAATGCCTCTTTAAGTGTCTTGCTCATGAACTAGCTTTTTTCTTTCTTATATCCTCCACCTTGCCTTCTTCTCTGCCTTCTTTGACCACATACACTTCAGGCTGCTCCCAACCCAAGAATGTGTCCAGCTTTTGCAGATAGAAGCTTCTTCAATGGCAGTTCTGTCTGCTTCCTCTTCATGACAAAGACAGACAGCTAATGCCTCTCCTGTCTCACCCCATCCTGCTCCCATTCCTATTAAAACATCTCTATCCAGAGCCGGCCTATAGCCATAGCCCTGTGGCATCTGATCCCGTCAGATCTCGGAAGCTAAGCAGGGTTGGGCCTGGTTAGTACCTGGATGGGAGACCGCCTGGGAACACCAGGTGCTGTAGGCTTGGGAGAAGGACCTGGCAACCCTCTCCCAAAAATCAATCTGCCATTGAAAACCCTATGAACAGCAGAGAAGCACTGACAATAGCGTTTCCCCTGTTGTACAGAGGGTCGCTATGAGTCGGAGACCGACTTGACGGCACCCAACAACAACAACATCCAGAGCCAGGCAGAGTGGTGCACGCCTATAATCCCAACGGCTTAGGAGGCCGAGGTAGGAGGATTGCAAGTTCGAGACCAGAGGCAGTCTGTAATTTAGTGAGACCCTGTTTCAAAAACTAAGAAAAATGGGCTAGTGGGGGTAGCTCAGTAGTCCAGCACTTACAAAGCATACAAGCTTGAGGCTCTGGGTTCAACCCCCCATACCGTAAAAAAAGCAAACAAAAAAACCCAAAATCTCTGTTCGGGCTCATCAGCTTTGGCAGGTTCGTGGCTTGATCAGCGTTCATTGGTTCCCTCCAGGCTCCATGCATGATCCATGAGCACTTGGAGATCTTTCACACTCCATGTTGTTATCAGTAGTATTGGTTCAGCATCATTTCCCCAAGCATCAGAATCTAGCACAGGGCCTGATGCACAATAGGGAAGGGAAGGGGAATGAATAAGAACCAGGTGCCTACTATATTCCAATTCCTATGCTGGGCATTTTCATACATTTCATTTATTTTTATATACCTTCACTTAATCCTTCCAGCAACTATAGACATGTTGTTGTTGTTGTTGTTGTTAGGTGCCATCGAGTCGAGTATGACTCATAGCGACCCTCATAGGGTTTTCAATGGCTGTTTCGGGATTGCCTTGGGAGTGGATGGGCTGGGATTTAGCTCAGTTGGTAGAGCACTGCGCTGCAGTCTCTGAGGTCCCGAGTTCAATTCCCAGCACCCTAAAAATGGGAGAAGGACATGGCAATCCACTCCCAATGCAATCCCGAAACACTCAGCCATTCCCGAAACACTCAGCCATTGAAAACCATATGAGGGTCACTATGAGTTGGATACCGACTCGACAGCACCTAACAACAACAACAACAATTGGGAGTGGATTGCCACATCCTTCTCCCATTTTGTGGTGCTGGGAATTGAACTATAGACATAGATTGTACAAACTCTCCTTTCCTAACCAATTGGAAAACAGAAGGTATATCCAGTTGGAAAATTGAATTTTAAGTAACTTGCTTAAGTCCTCCTCTTCCTTCTTTTTATGTATTCATTGTACAAAATAATGTGTTTCATTATGACATTTTCATACCTGTATATTATATATTTTGATCTTATTCGTTCCCCATTACCCTCTCTTATCCCTCTCTCCCCCTCTTACTGGTCCCCTTCTTCCAAAATAAACCCCCTTCTAGTTTCATGTCTTGTGTATATTATCTATCTATCTATCTATCTATCTATCTATCTATCTATCTATGAAATATAGATTCTGTATATGAGAAAAAACATGCCATATTTGTCCTTCCGAATCTGGCTTATTTTACTTAACATAGTGATCTCCATTTCCACCCATTTTGTTGCAAATGACATAATTTCATTCTTCTTTATGTTGTTATTAGGTGCCATTGAGTTAGTTCTGACTCATAGCGACCCTAAGTACAGTAGGACAAAACACTAACCACACTATGCCATGCACATAATCTTTTTATGTTTGAGTCCATTGTTGCAGCCACTATGTTTCTTCTCATTTTGAGTCTTTATGGCTGAACAAAACTACATTGTACAGGTTGTTGTTAGGTGCTGTTCAGATGGGTGCAACTCATAGAGACCCTATGAACAACAGAATGAAACACTCCCTGACACTGGACCAGGCACTTTTGTATGTTTAATCCCAATTGTTGTGGACACTGTGTCAGTCCATCTAGTTGAGGGCCTTCCTTTTTATTGCTGACCTGCCATTCTCCCAAACATGATGTCCTTCTCCAGGGATTGGTCCCTCCTGACAACATGTCCAAAATATTTCAGATGTAGTCTAGCCATCCTTGTTTCCAAGGAGCACTCTGACTGCACTTCCTCTAGGATGGATCTGTTGGTTCTTTCATCAGTCCATGGTATATTCAATATTCATCTTCACTACCATAATTCAAAAGCATCAATTCTTTTCCTGTCTCCATTACTCAACATCTAACTTTCACAACCATGTATATGATGTAACTAAAAATACCATGGTATGAGTCAGGTGCAGCTTTGTCTTCAAGAAAGGACCAAATTACATGTCAAAAGAGACCCTGAAACCTATTGTTGAATGTTGAGTAGCTAAGGTAAAAGGAAGACATGATGAAGTGAAAGAACTAAACAGAAGATTTCAAAGGGCAGCTAGAGAAGACAAAGTCAAATATTACAATGACATGTGCAAAGAGCTGGGGATAGAAAACCAAAAGGAAGAACATGTTCTGTCTTTCTCAAGCTTAAAGAATTGAAGGGAAAATTTAAGCCTCCAGTAGCAATAGTGAAGGATTCTACAGAGAAATATTAATGACACAGAAAATATCAAAAGAAGATGGAAGGAATACACAGAGTCATTATACCAAAAAGAACTAGTGGATGACCAACCATTTCAAGAAGTTGCATATGATCAGGAACCAATAATACTGAAAGAATAAGGGGAAGCTGCCTTTGAAAGAATTGGTGAAACACAAGCCTTTAGGAATTGATGGAATACCAACTGAGATGTTTCAACAGATATAGCACTAGAGGTGCTCACTTGTTTATGCCAAAAGGTTCGGAAAACAGCAACCTGGCCTACTGACTGGAAGAGATCCATATTTGTGTGTATTGGGGATCCAAATGAATGTGGAAATTATCAAATGATATCATTAATATCATGCACAAGTAAAATTTTGCTCAAGATCATTCAAAAGTGACTACACCAGTATATAGACATGGAACTGCCAGAAAATCAAGCTGGATTCAGGTCAAGGAACCAGGGACATCATTGCTGATGTCAGATGAATATTAGCCAAAAGCAGAGAATATCAGAAAGATATCCATCTATGTTTTATTGACTATGCAAAGGCATTTGACCAGATCACAACAAATTTTGGATAACATTTTTGAAGAATGGGAATACCAGAGTACTTAATTGCACTCAAGAGGAATTTGTACATGGACCAGGAGGCAGTTGTTCAAACAAAACAAGGAAACATTGCTTGGTTTAAAGTCAGGAAAGGTTTGCATCAGGGCTGTATCCTTTCCTCATTGTACATATATACCACATTTTCTCTATCCATTCATGTGTTTAAAGCCATCTAAGTTGATTCCTTATCTTGGCTATTGTAAACAGTGCTGCGATAAACATGGATGTGAAGGTATTTCTGTTATATGACTTTGATGAGGCTTCTTAAATAAAGGGTAAGAGAGCTATATTTGGACCCAAGATCTATTTCTCTTTCATAGCTGTACTTTGTCTGCTAAGCTTTTCTACTTCACAGAGCAGGGATATAACAATCATTTCTCAGAACTGAACTGAGAGCACTTTGCACTTGAAGCTCTTCTGCTAACTTTGCTGATGCCCATGTTCCTGGCTCTTCTCTCTCGTTTCCTGCTGCCTTTCACAACTTCTTATGCTGGAATTCAGTCCTCAGCCCTTTTCCCCTGATTCTCTCTCTCTTGCCTGTAGTCATCTGGCTGCAGCTTCAGCAGTTACTTCTTGGAGGATGACTTCCCATGTTAACCTTTTGGTGGGTGCTTGTGGTCCAAGCCTCTGTCTTGTTTCTGTAACTATCTCCTAGGTCAGTCCAACTGGGTGTTCTGCTAGATCTCAGGCTCAGCATGACCCATAGTTTTCTTCTCTTCTTCAATCTTCTCCTCCCGAATTCTCATCTTCTCAGCCACTCATCTTTTAAACTTTGCAGATAGTTTTTTTACTTTCAGCGGACAGTATTGCCATTTCCCACTCATAGAGCTTTCTGTTGGTGCCTCTCATTTTTGTCCTTACTTCACTGTGCACAATAATGTAGAACTGCATCTTCCACACAAAGGTGAGCTCCTTGCAGGGAGGCTATGCTTTGTGCATTTGCAGTCTTCTGTGGTTTAGCATTGTGCCTTACCCATAGTAGGTGCCAAACAAATGTGGGATAATTAAATGTATTTTCTGTGGCGTCTCTTTCTGTCCTTTGTTCAGCACTTAGCCTTCCACTCTGCTTCTTTCTTCTTGCCTTTGCCCTACTGATGTTTTGTAAGCCTCATCTTATATTCACAGAATGTTAGCTCTAAGAGAACTTTCAGATTGCCAAGTCTGGTGTTTCTTACACTCGGCTAGTCATCAGACATACCTGGTAGGTTTTAAAGATTATTTTTGTTTAAAAATTGTACTGAGAGTATGTCATAAAAGCTGCAAAGGGCACAAATCTTAAGCATATAACAGGGTGGATTTTTACAAGCTTGTAACTACCATCCAAATCAAAATACAGAGCATTTCCAATATTTCCAATATGCAGAAGCTTCCCTCACGTGTAATTCTAGTTAGCAACAGTCTTTGTTCTGAAGGTAATTACTGTTCTGACTTGTCTCATAATTAGTTTTGCCTGTTGTGATGTATATCTATATCTATATCTATATCTATATCTGCTGCCCTACCAACGTGGCATCTGATACTGTCAGATCTTGGAAGCTAAGCAGGGTCAGGCCTGGTTAGTACTTGGATGGCAGACTGCCTGGGAACATCAGATACTGTAGGCTTGGGAGAAGAACCCAGCAGCCCACTCCCCCCCAACCCACAAAAAACCGCAAACAATCAGCCATTGAATACTCTATGAATAGCAGAGAGGCACTGATAGTAGTGTTTGACTTGTTGTACATAGGGTAGCTATGAGTTGGACACCGACTAGATAGATGACACCTAACAACAACAATGATATATATATAGATTGTTGTTGTTAGGTGCCATCGAGTCGGTATCCGACTCATAGCAACCCTCATAGGGTTTTCAATGGCTGACTGTTTCGGGATTGCCTTGGGAGTGGATTGCCAGGTCCTTCTCCCATTTTTGGGGTGCTGGGAATTGAACTCGGGACCTCAGAGACTGCAGCGCAGCACTCTACCAACTGAACTAAATCCTAGCCCATATATATATATATATATATATATATACACACACACATACAAAAATTAAGTTGTTAATTTTTTTCTTTTTCTTGTTGATTTGTAGGAGTTTTGTATATTTTGGTTATAGGTTCTCTCTGCTTGTAACTAAATATCTTTTCCCAGTCCATCACTTTGTTTTTTCACTTTCTTTTAATGAACATATATTTAACATTGTATTTCATTTTACTTTAATTATTTATTTTTTATTTACTTATTTTTGAGATGCCGAAGAGTTGAACCCAGGGTCTTTTGAATACTTTCCGAGTGCTCTACCACTGAGCTGTACCCCAACCCCCCTTTTTAATTCTTTATCTTGGGACAGGGTCTTGCTAAATTGCACAGGCTGCCTCTGGCCTCGAACTTGTGACCTCCTGCTTCTGCCTCCCAAATCACTGGGATTACTGTGTGAGCCACTGCACGGTGCAGATATTCAAAATTTTAATCAAAACACATTTTACCAACTATTTCTTTTACAGATTGTGTTTTTATATTCTTTCCTGGAAATATTTATCTACCCCATCACATGAGTATTTTTTTTAAGTGCTAATTTTCAGGTTTGGTGAATCAAATTTTTGAGTTTGGGACCCAGGGATCTGCATATTTGGAAAGCTATCTCAAGTATAAATGATTTTTAAACACACAAAAAATTTCTTAACTGTACTTGTAATGAATGAAATGCAAGTTATAATCACAGTGAAATGCTGTTTTTCTCATCTATCAAGTTAATGTGGATCATAAAATTGTATAACACATTTGTTAGCTTTAAGATGTAGGAAAACTGGTCCTTTCATATATCGTTGATATTTGTGTAAATAAATGCAAACTTTTTTTTTCATTACTTGGGGGCTGAATCTAGGGCCTTGAGCATACTTTGCAAGTGCTCTGCCCCTGAGCTGCACCCCCAACCCCTTTTTTTATTTTTAAAATTGAGACAGGGTCTTGCTAAGTTATGCAGGCTGACTCTAGCCTCAAACCTGTGATCCTCCTGCCTCCACCTCTGGAGCTGCTAGGATTACAGGCACGTGCCACCACGCTCAACAAAATGCAACCTCTTTAAAGAGCAATTTAGCATATCCATCAAGCAAGCAAACAAAAAATGCCTATGCCCTTTGGTCTGTCTGGCAGTTATACTTGTAGGAATGATCCTACTGATATTCATAAATGTGCGCAAAGAAGCATATTACACGAGTACTTACTGAAACATTATTTATAATAGAAAAAGGTGGAAAATGTGTACATATCTACTAATGGCCATACAATGGAATATTAAGAAGTCAATAAAAAGGAGATAGTTTTATATATACAAATATAGAACGACCTACAAATTATATGGTTAAGCATAAAAAGGATATTGTAGAACAATGTGTTTAATTTCTTATCAAATATATATATCTTTATGTGAGTATCTATACCAATATATATGCTTTGTTGTTACATATATGCTGCTGTTGTTGTTAGGTGTCATCGAGTTGTATCTGACTCATAGTGACTCTCATAGGGTTTTCAATGGCTGCTTGCTTCAAGATTGCCTTGGGAATGGATTGCTACATTATTCTCCCATTTTTATGGTGCTGGGAATCAAACCCAGGACCTCAGAGACTGCAGAGCAGTGCTCTACCAACTGAGCTAAATCCTAGCCCCGTACATATATGCTAGTGCAATCAAATATATTTGTTGAAGAGAGCAGATTCAGCTACAGTGCCTATCACTGGAGGTAATGAGTTTACTGTATATTTTTCCTATACTATTGACCTTTATGTATCTGTCTTTAAAGCTTCCCAGGTAATTCAGATGATTATTATCCATGATATGTGAGGAGACTGAACCCAGAGAATGTGGACCTAGGCAGGAACTGCTTGGGGCCTCTCACTGACTTGTGATGCTCCTGTCCCTCTGGAAAGTTGGTCTCCCCTATTCTTCGTCTTCCCACCCATCTCAGCCTCCAGCTCTTAGGATCAGTTTGTCGTACATAATTTCTGCTTTTTGCCTGGAATCCTACCGCAAGCCACGAGCCAGACCCTCCCTCTGAGGGTCTGGGTGGGAGGAAGAAGCAGGCCCACGTGCTGGACCACCCCCGCCTGCCCTCCCCAAGGGTGATCTATGGCTTGTCAGAGGTGCGGGTTCTCACTACTTGCTGAATAGAAAGCTTCTTTGTTCTTAGGAGTGAAAATAACCCTAAGATAAATGTTGGGGCTGGAAGAACCCAGGGAGTGTTTGGCTCTAGCTGCCTGGAGGCTCCTTTCTGCTGCATAAGGTCTAGAATTGTGTTTCCCCAGGGAAGATCCTGGCCAGGAGTCCTCTGGGAATCGTGAGCTGTGACCCCTGGAAGGTGGCCATGGACTCTTTTCAAATGCACCCTACCTCCTAACTGCCACCCTACCTGCCTAAATTCTACTTCCATAGTCACTAACCTCTGTCAACCCACAGAAACTTCCTGCCGCCCATCACTTACTGGTCATGACCTGACTACATTGTGCCGTTACCGTCTCTTGTCCTTCCTTACCTGGAGCTGCCCTCTGCACCCGCTTCAGAAACTCCCCTTTATCTTCTCTTTCTCTTTTGTCTTCCAACCCCCACCACTTCCTCTTTGCCCCATGGAGCCTGCATTTCATTTCTTTGGCTCTTGTTGAGAAAGGGTGGGACGCAGCTCTGCACCTGGCTGCTTCAAACCCCGTAAAGTTCAGGGTATGTATGACTCTTCCATGGACCGTAACCTCCCCGCTTCCCCAAGCCAGCCCAGGCAGGACTGAATTGGAGGATGCTGGAGTTGCCAGCAGAGGAAAGGGGGAGGAGGAAGGATCGTTTCAGGCTGCTGGTAGGCTCAAAGTAAAGCTACAGACGAAATTCAAAGCTGTTTATTTTTTACCCTCATTCCTGAGGTTGCACGGAAATTACCTACTTTTAACACAGGAACTTTGGGAGGTGGTCTGAGACCTTCCAAGGACTTCAGAGGGACAGAAACCCACTAGAAACAAGGGAGGGAGCAGCAAGTCTTCCAGGAAAGTTGGGGCTACAGTGCCCTCTACTCAAACCACAATCCTAGCTAAGAAAAGAAGTACCTAGGGGCCTTGGAAGTCAGCCACAGAGAGACCTTTAGAGATGAAGTGTACAATGAATCGGGCTACTGGATTCCGGCAAAGGAATAAAGGAGAAAAAGGGGTAGGAGAGAGAATGACAATTTATTGACTCCTTATGTGCCAGACCCTGGGGTGGACGCTTAACCTATACAATTGTATTTAAGGCTCACAGTGGTTCTTTGGAGTAGGTATTATTGCTGCCAGTTTACGGATGAGGAGACTGAGTCTGCAGGAGACTCAGTGACTGGCCCTGGCTGGCACAGTTATGTAGCGGTGGAGCTGAGATGGCAATCCCAGCTGCGTGAGCCTGTGCCCTCGTGTGTGTGGGACAGCCACCTGCCTCAAGACATGAAGACTGCGATGTAAATCAAATGAAGCCTTAGCAGGTCAATCAACAACACTGCTAGCATCAGCCACCTTTCCCAAAGAGATCCTTGAGGGTCAGGTGGCCCCAACCTGACCTCTACAGCCTCTTCCCTCTTGTTTCTGGACCTGGGCATGGATTTCTCAGGGTTCTGTGCTCATCTTCCATGCCCTGGCCCTGGATGGGTGAAAGGCTGCCTGTATGCTCCGCCTATAAAAAGTCTGTGAAGAAATCAGTGCTTTCCTATCACTTCCTCTAGATTCAAGCAGGATTCAGCAGCATAGGTCATAACCACATCTGCGTGATTTGCCTGCACTAGGCAGAGGGGATGGGGAGGCTGCAAGCTTTGTCAAAGTTCAACTTTTCTAAACTAGTAAACTCTCATTATAGCTTGCCTTCCCTTGCCTTCCCCTGCTTGCTCCCAGGTCTGTCCCGCTTGTCTCCTTTCCCCAAATCTTCCTGTCTGTTACACTGAGGCTGACATCACATTCACATTTTCCAAAAATTCTCCAAATTACCCACAGTCATCTTAGCTCCTGCTGTTGTCTAGAATTACACATCCCAGATGCTGCCTCCCACTCTCAGCCCTGCACACCAGGGCTCCTTGGCTCTGGATCCTGGCTACCCTCGCCTCCCAGATCAGCTTGGCCTGGACAATAAAGCCAAAAGGTGGGTCTGGCCCACTTTGTGGGGGATGGGGGCACTTGGCCTTTCTGAAGTGCTGATTGATTGATAGGATTGGAAGGCACAGTGCAGAGTGGGAAAAGTGCAGTTTGGAGTTGGAAGACCTGGGTTCAAGACCTGATTCTGCTACTCGTGTGCTCTTGCGTCAGTCACATGGCTTCCTTAGCCTCAACATTCTCATGCTTACATTTTTCCAAAACAGGCCACAGCAATATTTCCAGTTCTACATGGTCTTTTAGAACCTTGCCATTTTCCAGTAAGGGGTGGACCCTTCACTTAAATATGGGCAGGTCTTTGAGAACTGCCTCAACAAACAGAAAGTGTTAGAAATGGCATTGCATGGCTCCCTTTATTATTGTTAGGTGCCGTTGAGTGGGTATCCGACTCATAGTGACCCTATGTACAACAGGTGAAACACTATTGTCAGTGCCTCTCTGCTGTTTATAGGGTTTTCAATGGCTGATTGTTTCAGGAATGGGTTGCCAGGTCCTTCTCCCAAGCCTACAGTACCTGGTTTTCCCAGGTCTTCCATCCAAGTACTAACCAGGCCAATCCTGCTTAGCTTCTGAGATCTGGTGGGATCAGATGCCACAGTGGTGTGGCTGCAGGCTCATGGCTCCCTAGGCTGTCGTACAAGGTATAGGGCTTCTGTTGTTGTGCTTGCTTTCTCTTTCTCCTCTTCCCTGAATTAGAACCTGGCCACCAGACCATGCAGATAGGGCCTGGCTAAGAGTCCCAGGGAAGGTCGCAGCTGACGGTCAGCGCCAGTGGCCAGACAGGTGAGTGTCTTCAGAAGATTCTGGCCCTGGGTCTTCAAACTGGTTCAGCTAGTGTTGAAAGAGCAGAAAGGAGGGAGCGAAGCTTGTTGTCATTGTTGTTAGGTGCCACTGAGTACTTCTCTGCTATTTATGGGGTTTTCAATGGTGGATTGATTTTTGGGAATGGGTTGCCAGGTCCTTCTCCCAAGCCTACAGTATCTAGTATTCCAAGGTGGTCTCCCATCCAAGTACCAACTAGGCCCGACCCTGCTTAGTTTCTGAGATCTGACGGGATCGGATGCCATAGAAGCTTACTTTGTTCAAATTGCAGGTTTATGAGTGAATCAAATGTTGTTTTTTTTCCCCCAGCACTGGGGGTTAAACTCAGGGCTTTATGCTTGCATGCTTTGCAAGTGCTGGACCACTGAGCTGCACCCCTGGCCCATTTTTTTACTTTTTTGAGACAGGGTCTTGTCAAATTACACAGACTGCCTCTGGTCTCAAACTTGCGATCCTCTTGCCTCCACCTCCCAAGCCACTGGGATTACAGGCGTGTGCCACTGCACCCAGGGAGTAAATCAAATGTTATTTTGTTATTGTCTAAAGTCACTAAGCTTTGGAGTAGTCTTGTCTTTTCTTTTTCCTTCCTTCTTTCCTCCCTCTCTTCCTTCCTTCCTTCCTTCCTCTCTCTTTCCCTCTCTTTCTGTCTGTCTTTCTGTCTGTCTGTCTGTCTGTCTGTCTTTCTTTCTTTCTTTCTTTCTTTCTTTCTTTCTTTTTCTTTCTTTCTCTTTCTTTCTTCAGTGCTGGAGATCAAACCCAGGGCCTTGCACATGCTAGGCAAGCACTTTACTACTGAGCTGCACCCAGCCTGTTGGAGTGCTGTCTTATATAGCTCTAGATGTCTGGAACAGAAACATGGTAGTAATACTTGGCTTATGATAGCTGTGAGGATATCCACAGGGCAGTGCCTTAGATAGCCCTATAAGGAATTATATGTCAGTATAACACATTGTCATCATCATTGTTGTCAAAGCAATTCAGTGTCCCAAGACACCAGTGTGTCTCTAAATGTGGCAGGAGCTGCTTCCATGCTGCTTACGTATTCTTTTGACTTTCCCATGGACCGTAACCAATTCTCTTCTATAATCCAGCTCAGGTAGGATTGAATTGGCTGTGTTAAGAGTTAAATTAAGGCAAATATTTTTATTTTCCCCAATTTACAAATGGGAAAACTGAAGCACAGCTAGTTTAAATTCAGGTGGAACTGGAGTTTGAGTCCATGTCTGGGTCACCGTCAAGTTTATCCACATCTTTCCCTGGAGCTGGGGATGGGGTATTAGCCTAAGAAGATGATGACAGTAGAACACACCAACAGGTCCTTACAAGGGAAGATCCTTCTATTTGTTTTATTTAATTTCATTTTCATTTCAACAGACATGTATTGGGCACTATAATGACACAGTTTGCTAGGAAGGCCCTCCCTGCCCAAGACATAGCCCCTTTGAGGAGCTTGTACTCTCTGGGGAAGATACATTCTTTCAGTTATGTAAACTTGACTAAAATACTCACAACCTGTAGGTCTCAATTTTGCATCCATAGAATGGAGATGGTTATAGGACCCCCTCAGAGGGTTGCTGTGAGATTTGCATGATAGATTCTATTGAAAGCACCATACAGATAGAAAGTACCCAATAAATATTGTTTTTTATAGGCATAGAAATAAAAGTTTGCAATATAATGAGATATAGTACACGCTAAAATAAAGGGGGCCTGTAGCTCTAGCCCAGTGGTATCTGATCCCGTCAGATCTCGGAAGCTAAGCAGGGTCAGGCCTGTTTAGTACTTGGGTGGGAAACTGCCTGGGAATACCAGGTGCTGTAGGCTTGGGAGAAGGACCCAGCAATCCACTCCCAAAAATGAATCTGCCATTGAAAACCCTATGAATAGCAGAGAAGCACTGACAATAGTGCTTCGCCTGTTATACATAGGGTCGCTATGAGTCAGACACTGACTAGATGGCACCTAAAAACAACAACAACAACAACAACAACAACAACAACAACAAAATAAAGGGGGCATTGAGTATTCTGGAAATGGAGAAAGGAATTAACTCAACCTGAGGGTGAAGTCACAAGGAGGTGACTTTTGTCCTGGGACTGCAGAGGCAAATAGAAGGAGCAGAGGGTGTACAGCAGAACAGGGTTTAGTATGCCTGGGACAGCAGCTGGGGTGACAGTAGCAAAGGGAAGAGTGGGAAAAGTACCTGGGGACACCAGGCAGAAGAGTTGAGGCAGGTTGCAAAGGGGCTTTTTGTATCTGGTTGTAGTTCATGGACTCCAGTGAGTCTTGGAGCCAGCCATAGAGATGAGGTTTGAACTTGTGAATGCCTAGGAGAACCCCAGGCTCCAGGATGCAAATGCCTAGCCTGAGAATTTGAATGAGGAAAGCCTGGGGCCCCTGACCCTGGGGCAAAGGGTTTGAAGGGAAGGTCGCAGCCTCAGAGAGAAACTTTCACCTACCTACTCCCTCAGAGAATTTTAGCTACGCCACATCACCAGAATCCACCACCAGGCCTCCTTGCCCAGAAATATCCCAGAAATGTCATCCCTGATCAATGACCGGCTACTGGGAGAAATTCACCCCGGGAGGCCAAAGGCCTTCGGGTTAACAGTGGGTTTATTACAGGGTGCAACTAGCCCCAGGAAGAAGTCTCCACAGGAGGCTTGGGCAGGCTCTGGGCTCTGTGTGTGCAGAGAACAGCTGCTTTGGTTTAAATATTAATAATGCAAAATGAAATGTGTGGGGTGCCCAGCTCGCCAGAGCCCAGCCAGTGTACATTGATCTAATGTCCTCTGCACTTGGGTTTGGAAAAATGTGGTCAGTGAATTTAATATACTTTTTGGCAAAGCGAGAAGACAATTAACCTCTCTCCTGAGACTCACTAACGTGGGTTTTCTCTCTGGAAAGCAGAGGAGGGAGAAGGGTTTCTTCCACAATGCCAGCAGTCCTGCTGCCTGAATTCTGGCACAGCTCCCTGCTCTTCCCACCTAGACATTTGCAGGGGGCTCAGACCACAGAGCACCCACTGAGGAGAGAAGTAGCAAGACTATGTTCAGATCCAGCGAGACCTAGGTGGGGCAGAACCACCCCGCTTCCTGCTGGCCCAGGCTCCTACCCCCAGAAGTTGCCTCCCCATCTCACACCTCCTTCTTGGAGCCCCCCCTTCCTGCTGGGCATCAGTGGAGCTCTTGAGGAGAATGTGGGTGCCATTGTGCTCTCCCAGGGGCCCCGAGGATGCACAATTTATCCAAGGTCTCCAAGGCCCTGGTGTCATCCCCTAAACTCACAGCTCCCCTCAATCCCATTGCATTTTTGAATCCCACTGCATTTTGAACAGCTCCGCCTCCACCACCTCCCTCACTAGCTGAGGCCAGAGGCTCTGTGGGCCTGTCCCTCCTTCCCTAGCAGCCCAGGTCCTGGAGTCTCTCTCACAAATGCCACAGTCTCAATTGGCTTCTTGAAAAGTTAATTAATGCTTGGTGACATCACAGCCCCCAAGCTGGGGGCTTGAGAGAGCATCAGAGGCCTGAGGGGGTTTCTGGGGAGGAGAAGTCAGAAGCTCTGGGTTTGTTCAACAAAGGCTCCCTGTGCAAGCGTGGTCACAGCAATGCTGTTGCTGCTGCCACAGAACTGGAATGAAGCTGGCCAGGGTTTCCCCAAAGTCTATCTCTGGTTTTATACAACCCAGTAATGTTCCCAGTTATAGGCGTGAGCAAACCATCCCACAGTGAGAGCCAGGCAGCCTTTGCTAGTGCCTGGCTCTGGATCGCTCCAAGGGGGCCTCTCAGGATGAAGGTAAAAAGAGTCACCCAGACCCCTTCACAGGGTGATGAGTGGACACCAGACTGTAGAGAGCAGCTGTGGTCACTCAGCTCTGGGATTCCAGCTGTGCCCCACTCCACCCGCTTGGTGTGCAGCCCCAGGGGACTCTGAGAGAAAGTCTTGCCTGTTCTGGATGCCGCAGGCGGGATCGGCCACAGTGACCCCCTTCATGTGTCACTGCTGGCTGTAAGCGCTGTGTTTGGTTTGGCAAAATGGCTATTTAAATAGCAGTGAAATGTGTCACTGGAAAAAAATTAGCTCATGTTTCCTTTGCCATTTCTTCATGATTTCCATTAAAAGTGTAACCACGGGTAATAAATTAACAAGATCTGTAAAAGCGACCATAGGAAACCATGGATCCAGAATTCCTATAAACTTCTAACCCATGGAACTAAAAAGCAAGGCTACTTGGGGGAAGGGGGCCTGGATAACCCATACTTCAGCTCTCTTTGTGTCTGATTTCTAGCCCTTCCTCCCATATTCCCAGTGTGAAAGGAAGCCCTCCGCTCTGGCAAGGGCTGCTGTGGTTATTAAGGATGAAATTCTTCACATGGAAAACCCAAAGCCTTGGAGCATTGCTTGGCACTTCCTGTTTTATTTTTAAAAAATCAAAAAGCTCCTTACCAAAGTATGATCCTTTTTCCCCCAATTGTTCCTGCCTGGTCCCAGCCTTACCCGGGTTCTTGAATTCTCAACTGTTATGGAAATCACACCCTTTCCCATGGGTACTTGATGTCAGATTGCAGCTGGGTTTCACAGACAGGAACACTGAAGTCAGAAGAAAATATTTGCCCTGGGCACCAAATGGCAATAATCAGTGGACAGTGGGAGAGTGGGGTGAGGGACAGGAGAGGCAGCAACTGCTACCTGCTACCACTCCCAACTCTCTCCCTCTTTCTTCCCTCCACATGCTTGTTTGTGCTGCACTGGGGCAAGGGATGACTGTGGGAGGACAAGAGTCTTTTGGAGGCAGTACAGTGAAAAAGCAGCTCCCAAAGAAAGTGGCCACGAGGGATGTATTTGGGGAGATAGGGGTATAGGGGAGATAAGGGAGTGTCCTGCAGCGTCTTACCCAAGGGATGGGAGAGTGAAGCAGGACTGAGTGAATGTTAGTGTTGCACCCAAGCCTGAGGAAGGTGGATGGGTCAGGAGACAGTGTTCAGTGTTATACCCAGGGCTGGAGCAGTGAGGGGAGAGGATGGGGGTGTATGTTTAGTGCTACACTCAGAGGCTAAGGAAGTTGAGAAGAGGGTGAGTGAGTGTGTTTAGTGTTATACACAGGGAAATGAGGGAGGTATTAGGGGAAAATCTTCTGGATCATGCAGGGCTGAGGGCTGGGGAACAGGGCTGGGACTGTGTTTAGTGTTACACCCAGGATGGGTAAGTGGGAGGCAGGACTGGAGAATGTGTCAGCACACCCAGGGCTTGCAGAGTGCAAGAGAGATCTGAGGGAGTGTGTTTAGTGTCACACACAGGGCTGGGGGAGGGAGGGACAGCACTGGGACAGTGTGTTGAGTGTTACACAGAAGGTTGGGAAATGCTGGGTATTACACAGGCTAGACGAGTGAAGGAGACGTCTCGGGAGTGTTCAGTGTTACGCCCAGGGACTGGGGGAAGTATGTTAGTGGGACACACCAAGTCTGGGTGGGTAGAGAGGATGGAAGGTGCGAGGAGAAGGCAAGCGGTAACAAATTCCTCTCTCTTTGTCTCGGGTCCCTGGCTCCTGTTACTCCTGATCCTCATGGTCCTCTGTCCCCTGTGCCTTTTAGGAATATCTCAACCCACCTTTATTGGTCTGATGCGATGCCCCCTTGTCTCCTGTTCGATAGATAATGGAGAGGGAGGGTGAATTGGGTGCTGTTTTCTGAGCCACAAGTCATCCTCTGTCCCAAGAGCCCTGTTCTTCTTGTGTACTAGATCCTGGGGCCAAGCAGGAGGTTTGTGCAGGCTTGTTCCCTGAGGGCAGTCCCTTCTGGAAGGCAGTGGTGTGGAATGTGGAGGGCTTTGTCACAATGAAATTAATGAGGGATTTGGCAGCAACTCTTCCCTACTGATTTGCACTGGCATCTCTCCTCCTGTCTCCCTCCTGCCCCCAATTCCCAAACCTTTCTCCTGTCCCACACAGATACTGTCTTGTATGGCCAGTTTCACTGGCACTTTGTTTCCAAAGACATCTGTCTTCTTTGTTTCCTTCCTCTTGTCAGGGGTGGGTGGTTTAGCAGAGAGACACAGATCAGTGTTGCCCCCTAGCCTGAGTAGCTCCCCTAGTTGAGACCTCTACTCATGTTAAGCTGGGTCCTTGGCTTGATTGCAGAAAAAAATTTCAGGACAAGTCAGAGGGAAACATAGTTACAGCGTTTAAGTACACATATTAGAATAAATGTGGGTGCTGAGAGAAGAGGGGAAGAGGGAGAGGGAGAGGGAGAAAGAGAGATACACATCCAAGACCTGGACATGGGCTTCTTGAGAGGCAAAAGAAGGAAAGAAGTGCGTGGGCACATGTTCCCTCCTGTTTTATTTAATCTAGGGCACCCCGTGTGTGATGTCAGTTCTAGGTGTCCAGTTCTAGGCACCTAGTGTGATGTGAGCCTTGAGCTCTATCTAGAAAGGCTCCTGTCATAGATTAGGGAGTTGAGAATAAGCTGGAAAGAAGTTCCTTTGTTTAGGTTTTTTCTATTGGAGGAAATTTCCTTTAGTAAAATGAGATTATAAGGAGGTTCAAGAGGTATACGGTAGGGCATATCTCAAGGAAGCACAGAATTACAGAGGGGAAAACAAAGTCAGACTCAAGGGTTGCATACATATTGTACCCAAGCATGGCTGATTGCTATTCTAACATTTTCATTATTTAATGTTGCTATTCAGACAGTCCTCACAGCAGTCTTCTTGGTAGTTGTGTCAAAGCTCATGCTACTCAGCTGCTGAGATTCAAACCAGATCCTTGGGTAAAAGCTCTTTCCCTTTCTGTGTCCCCCCAACTTTCTCTGTCTTTCTACCCTGCCTCATCTCTACTCTCTGAGATGTTGATCTTTTAATCTTAAAGATTGATGGGGTTGAAAATCTGGCTTCTGGAGCTTCTTAAGGCTGAATAGGGGCATAGATCCTACCTATCCAGGAATTGAAAGTCTCAGTCTATCTGATCTATGAAGGGACAAAAAAAAAAAAAAAAAAAAAGAATCTGAGCTTGAAGGCTGGAGGATCTGGGATTTCTGCGCATAAGAAGTTAAGATGTCCTTTTCTCTTTTTTGAAGAGAATGCAAATCTTCTAACAGTTCACAGATGTAAGCAATCTCATCCTTAGGGTGTTTTTGGCAGTGGGAACTCAGAAAAAAACAAGTTTAGCTCTTATGATTTGGGTGAGGTAGAACTCTATTCACTCTGAGAAGGTGTTAACATACATTAAAAGATATTTATATATTTGACAGTAGATATCTGGGTAAAATTTAATTACCAAATCTTCTCCCTAATATGCACCCCTATTTTGTATACAGTTAAATAAAGGTAGTGGCTTGATTCTACCTTCTGGGTTATTCCTGGAGTTGGGCAGCCATTGGGGTACTTAATAAGGCTGGTAAGGTCCCTTTTAGATGGGATGAAAGATAAGAATTAATAGGGCTGGGAGTCTGGATCTTTAAGATGCCATAGATGTGGCTGGAGGCTACTGGAATTTATCAGCCTTTTGGACACTGTTTACCAGTGTCTTTTAAAGTAGATTTTTACAATAATTGGCATAGCATTTAGAACTTATTTTGGATCTTAGTCCTGTTCTTCATATTTTGTATTACTTATGCCCCATATTTGGTTATACTTTCCTGCTGGGTATTTAAGACCATGTAGGATGCCAAGACAGGCTGGGATTTAGCTCAGTTGGTAGAGCACTGCGCTGAAGTCTCTGAGGTCCCGAGTTCAATTCCCAACACCACAAAAATGGGAGAAGGGCCTGGCAATCCACTCCCCAGGCAATCCCGAAATAGTCAGCCATTGAAAACTCTATGAGGGTTGCTATGCGACTCCACGGCACCTAACAACAACAACAACAACAACAACAAGGATGCCAAGAATTAACCTTTTTGTTTTCACTTTTAACGTCAGTCAAGTTTCCTCAGGGTTGATTTGGGGGACCCATGAGGAGCCCATCAGCTCCTCTCAGTTTTCCTCTACCAGTTGTGTCATCTGCTAGGATGAGTCAGGGTCTTGCTGACCATATGGTTTCTTTTGGAAGCATTGGGGGAACAGTGCCCTCTGTAATAACTCTCCTTTTTGCAGAAGGTACACTGGTGAGAGCTAACCTCTGGAGTCTCCATGGCTTCTCTGATCAAGACAACAGGCGACTCACTGGAGTTGTAGGGCCCTTTTTGAGGGGTTCCATTGTTCCATGGATTCTGGCTTATTGAGAGCAAGGGTCAACATATTGGCTGTTTTCTTGGCCCCATTATCCTGATTATTTTAAGCTTCTAACTTTTGGTTGTTGAACACCCAGGAGGTCTGTATTACTAATCTTAAGAAAAGGAGTAATGGATTTTTGTTATTAACCTTGGCATAACATTTAGCTATAGCTTACACATATAGCACTTTTAACTCTAAGATGTATATTGTAATCATTCATATGATATCAAACATTTTGTAATAAGTAAAGACAATAATCATTCACCTAACTAGAGTCATCAAATGGTCTTTAAAGATTTCAAATAGAAGCTTGACAAAATCATTAGAAAGTGTAACTATCTTGACAGAACATAGAATCCTTTTCATTTAAAGCCAGGTTTTTGTAATTGTTACTAAAGGAAGATAAACATTTTTAAAAACACCTTATAATTTTAGATGTAGAGCCTTTAACCATAGCCAATTTAATTTCATACATATACACCATTTTATAAATGTTTTTGTGACATGTTTTATCTAATGCATTTGTAGGGAAGGGATGTCTGAACTGAGTCTTGATCCCCCATTTTCTTTTGCTGTTGGATCTCCCTGAGTGACCATTGTAGGAGATGCCTTGGCCTGTCTTGGCTGTAAGGTTAGGCATGTTTCCAATTGTATATCCCTGGTACAGTTTGGGATTTTTTCCTATAAAGGCATGAAGAGCCTCTAGACATAGAGCCCCTTTGACTATTTTTTGTAATTAACTCTCCTACAAAAGAAAGCCTTCATTCTGGGATCAATTGGAGATTTGTACCCATTGAGGTCAAGGAAATCTCTTCCCAGCAAGGGGACAGAACATTTAAGAAAAAAATTAAGAAAGTCTGGGACAGAAATTAACTTCCCAAAACCACATGTTAAAGGCTCAGTGAATTCTTCGGTTCTGCATTTTCATTAACACTAGTTACTGTACAAATTTCTTTAGGAGGGGACCCAGGGTCATCCATCAAGGCATAAAATGAAGCTGAAGTATCTAAAAGAAAAGTAATATTTTATTTGTCCTGTCAAAAGTTACCCAAGGCTCTTCGGTGGCCCTCTGTTTTCTGCCTGGGGAGATGGGCTTGTTCTTGTTCCTGTGATCATTTTCCCCAAGTCTTTTGAACTATTTATATTATTTATTTATTGGTTTCTAAAATCCCTAAAAGCCAAATTTAAGAGCTAGTCTAGGGGTGTTGTGGTCCCATTGCCTGCTTTTGACATTTTCTCCTTATGTCTGGAGCAGACTGATTGATAAAATGGGTACCTAGGAAAATCTGACCATCCTGGGACCTGGGGTTAATATTAGTACATTTTCTCAAGGTCTCACGGAGACAACCTAGGAATAGAGCTGGATTTTTATCTCTATTTTGGGTTATTTCTCTAATCCTGTCATAATTTATAGGTGTGCTCATTGATCTACACATTCCCTTAATTAAACAAGTAATTGTGGTTACACACAGTGAAATCATCACTTCCTATCTGGTATTGCCAGTTTGGCTCTTGTTTTAGAACAGCTGTGGTCCCAGTGGGCTGTCTTTGGCCTCTCACATGAATTTCAACCCCATAAGCCTGAGCCCAAATTTATCTTTTTTTTCCTCAGGAGTATAGCAAATAGACAAGATTACATATAAATCTGTCCAAGTCAGTTCAAAGGAAATGCTCAAAGATTGAAGTTCATCAATAAATATCTTTGGACCCTCTGAGAATTGTCCCAATTTCTGTTTGCACTGAGCTAAGTCTGGCATTGAGGAAGGGACATATACTCTTATGATTATGTCCTCATTTGCTTCTTCCCAAAGGGAAACATGTGCTGGTTTAGGATCATTGTGTTGGTAAGAAGTCCCACTCCTGGTTACTCCTGCTGGGCAAAACTGTTCTACTGAAAGAGGTTTCAAAGGTGCCCTGGGTTTTGGGCTAGAGGCATTATCTTGAGGGTCAGGTTGCTTGATGAGAGTCTTTGGTGGCCCACTAGGGGTTTTTAATAATACATTCTCCCATGGGTCATCTTTATGATACATGAGGATAGCAAATTTTGCAGTTTCCTTGCAACTCTGGGTTCTGACATTGTTGTTGTTAGGTGCCATCGAGTCGGTATCCGACTCATAGCGACCCTCTGTAAAACAGGGGAAACACTATTGTCAGTGCTTCTCTGCTGTTCATAGTGTTTTCAATGGCAGATTGATTTTTGGGAGGGGGTTGCCAGGTCCTTCTCCCAAGCCTACAGCTTCTGGTGTTCCCAGGTGTTCTCCCATCCAGGTACTAATCAGGTCTGATCCTGCTTAGCTTCTGAGATCTGACGGGATCAGATGCCACAGGGCTACCGCTGCAGGCCTGGGTCTGACCTAATGACATGAATATCTGAATGTAAAAGACCTCATACCATTTACCTTCCTTTTTGCAGAACTGATCCAATTGTAGTATTGTGTTATATTTTAGAGTCCCATTTTGAGGTCATTTTTCTCCTTTTTCTAATATATAAGGGCCAGATCTCGAAATGACCCCATTATTTAAACTACAGCCTAAGGGTGATTCCTTAGGAATGGAAGTTTGGTCACCCATAGTCATGTGCTGTCTTTTTGTCTACCTGTATATCTAAAAGAAAGAAGAAAGAAGAAAAAAGATGGTACATGTCTCTGGACACTCATGGTTGAGTTCCTGAAATAGTTGGATACTCATTTCTGAGTTCCTAACCCCTGAATAATCACTTCTGAGTTCCTGATCTAGCCAGTGACCACGCAAATTGGATGTCCTCATTGCCCCAATTTGATTCTTTCTTTCTATGCATCCCTAGGGCTGAATGCATACTCCGTTATGCCCTCCCTTAATTAATCCCTGAATTATATCATGGGAAAAGCTAGATGTACAAAGTCGTTGAGCTTTGGACCTTTTCATGGGGTGGGAACTTGTGGAATTCAAAATTAGTTGCTTTAGTTTTGAATTTTATAGTTTAAGATGGTGTCCTAGGGGGAAAGCAATCTTCTTGGGATTACCTATGTCCTAAAAGGGAATGGGGCTGGGATTTAGCTCAATGGGTAGAGCGCTGCGCTGCAGTCTCTGAGGCCCCAAGTTCAATTCCCAGCACCGCAAAAATGGGAGAAGGGCCTGGCAATCCACTCCCAAGGCAATCTTGAAGCACTCAGCCATTGAAAACCCTCTGAGGGTCGCTATGAGTCGAATACTGACTCGACGGCACCTAACAACAACAACAAAAGGGAATGATTCTGCCAGGCGCGGTGGCGCACACCTGTAATCCCAGTGGCTCTGGAGGCAGGGGCAGGGGGATCGCAAGTTCGAGAACAGAGGAAGTCTGCATAACTTACCAAGGCCCTGTCTCAAGAAGTAAAAAAAAAAATCGGCTGGGGGAGCAGCTCAGTGGCCCAGCACTTGCAACAGCATGCAGGTGCGAGGCCCTGGGTTCAACCCCCAGTACCATACACACACACACACACACACACACAAAGCAAAGGGAATGATTCCTCTTAGAGTTCGCTACAAACTGAAAAATGGCCGTCTTTCAGGTTTATTTTCCCCAAGAGTCTGTGGAGTATGGACCAGAAGAAAGGAGATGATCCCCTGAGAGATTGTCAGGGGAGAGAGACTGTCCTGAGGCAGGTGAGGGAAATTGCTTATCTTAGAATCCCAAGAATCTACATGGGCTCTACTTTCTCTAAGGTAAAAAGTTTAAGGCCTTAGTGGAAGAAGAAATTTTGCCATTAAATATATAATTCTAATAGCTGTGGGTTTTTTGAATGAGACAAGTAAGCCTATTTTCTACTTCTACATCAGTACATTAAAATTTGATCTTATAAAGGCTTTTAAATAACATTTTAAGATTATAGACAATTTAATTATTTATACATCCTTAAAAATAAGGTTCCATTTTTCACAAACCTTCTTGCAACATACTCTTAATTATCTGCAATGTTCTTTAACCTTCTGATTCACCTGAAAGCATTTCTTTCTCTTTAATCTTTTTCCCCCAAAATATCTCTATACCTATAACTTTTATGTGCCTGTCTCTTGCATGATGGATCCTTTTAGCCTTGTTTATTTCCTTAGAGAAATGCTGATTTTAGAAAGACCTTTTCTTTTCTTAACAAAGTAGAGCACTCTTCATATTTAATGAGATTCCAGGAAGTCCTGTTGGAAACATAGAAAATATGAACATTGTATTTCAAACATCTTGCCACTATAAATATAAAAACAGATAAAACATGTTAACAGTATAGACTTATTTGTCAGATTTAAGTCTTATGAATCAAGAGGAATTTCAGATCAATTTAGCAGTTGTATTTTATATGAGCCCTCACTTACCTAGAAGGCACTATGAGGATTCTCTGCTAAACCGTAGTTACTACAACAAAGTGATGTAGTAAAACAAATCTATCAATTTAAAAGGAGTATTGATGACAAAATGAAGCAAATTAAGATTACCTGTTTAGTTGGCCAAATTGAAACCTTTGTCTACCTTATATCTTAAATCTCATTACAGTTTGAATTTCAAAATGATTCTTTTGAATTTTTTGGTCCAAAGTCAGTTTGATAATTAACTCTTGAGTGTCTGCATACTTTAGTTAGGACTGGCTTGAGGTAGGCCAAAAGTCAGACTAACAGGCAAAATGACACATGATCAATTAAATATAAACAAGAAACTAAAAGGTCATAACAGTTACATTGAGTCAGACTGCAGTTTTGATATCTAAGCCAAGCTAATATCATGCAAACAATGCAGACAATATATTCATGTATAAAATAGAAAAGGTAACCCAAAATCTGTATTATTTGTTATTTTCTCCATAGTATTAATTGTTGTTGTTAGGTGCCATCGAGTCAGTATCTGACCTCACAGCGACCCTCAGAGGGTTTTCAATGGCTGACTGTTTCAGGATTGCCTTGGGAGTGGATTGCCAGGTCCTTCTCCCATTTTTGTGGTGCTGGGAACCGAACTCAGGACCTCAGAGACTGTAGCACAGTGCTCTACCAACTGAGCTAAATCCCAGCCCCCATAGTATTAAGCCAACTCAAATCCTAAATCAGTGTTTCAAAGGTGTGGGTTGCTTTGCATTTACAATTCAAAGACAAAGAGTTTAACTGAAACTCCATTACGAGTTTCTAAGTATCCACCCAGTGAAAACAAAAGGTCATTTACATTTCAAAAACAAAGAACTTAACCTGAATCTCATAAAAACTTTAAGTATCCACCCAAAGAAAACAAAAAGTTAAAGGTGAGGTTGTTCTAGAGACTTAAAGTGTTTATCTTTCCCTAATTTAAAAGCTAATTGTCAGAGAGGGAGATGCCCCTACTAATGAAAGTTTCTCCTTGCAATTTTCCTTTTTAAAGAGAATTTTTTCACTGTAAGTATTTTGTTTTAAAAAGTAGATCTAATTGTAGGATGGTATAATAAAGAATGCTACTTAGAGGCCAATTTTTCCACCACTTGGCTTATACTGCTACCAGGCCAAGTTTACAGGAAAAGCTTCAATTTATTCCAGTTTTCGTCAAGGTGCATCCTCAAAAGGGATCCTTAGGCATTGACATTTGATTTTTGTGAAAGAGGACAATATGTCCTGGGAAACAGGCATCCCTGCATTTATCTAGGTAATCTAAGGAGGAAGTCCTTTAGGATATCCCTACTGGAGATTTCAGGTTTTATGGAAGTCTGGAGCATCCTCCATCAGTCTGAGAACTTGGTACAGCCAGCTTGCCCAAGTTCTCTTCATGTCTATACTAGTTATCCTTCCTTTCTTGAGTAACTTGGCATCCCATCTAAGAGGGACTGTAAGAATCTGAACATTAGGAGGGCAGAGATGCTAGGGAGTTCATTTGAGTTTTATGTTACATCAAACAGAATTTGGAAGGGAATTCCTCTGGTCTGCATAGGACCCTGAAAAAGGAACAGAAAGAATGGCTGATGAGATCTAGGATATTAGGAAGGCAAGGAGGGGAGGGCTGCTGTGGCTGACATCATTAAGGTATATAAGATAGAGTTTGTGTCCTGGCAGAAGCAGCGTAAAAGAAAGAGGTGTGGACTGGTCCACACAATAGGAGGCCCTAAATCCCTGAGTTAACACTAGACCATGCTGCAAGTGCGGAGGGGAGATGAAGTTAAACTGTTAGTTCCCATTTACATCTGGCATCATGGCTGTTGGATAAAGGTATCATGAGGGAGGGGAAGATAAGGAACCTTATCTCCCCAAAAGCAGAGTGGAAGTTAGGGTTGGGATTGGGCAGAGAGGGAGCAAAACAACAGGCCAATGTAGGAGTGAAAGACTGTCCTGGAAAGGTATCCAGGGAAGAAAAAATTTTGTCAGAGTCTCCTGCCTGTGGTGGCCAGTGGTACACAGGCAGGGGAGAGAAGAGACAAAGTTTTGGCAGCTAATTTTTCCTCTCTCTCTTCTGGTTCATGTAAACCATAACAAAGTCTACCTGTTGGTAGCAGGGGAGCCTAAATGCTGGGTTCCCAAAAGTTTCAGTTTTAGATATGAACAGGAATATATAAGCAGGAATAAAGAATAGAAGGTGTTTAGGGGAATCAGCTCAGGTGAGTGGAACAAGATAAAGGAACTCTCCCCAAAAGCACAGTGTTAAGGAGGATGAGGCAAGGTTTAGGGAAATGGTCTTTTCTGTAGTGTCTAGGGGATTTGGGCTGGAGGAGAGAGGAAAGCCTAGACTGAAGTGGAGGAGGAAGAAAAGAAGTAAGTTCACCCTACAGGGCCATGGTACTTCAAGGCTGGCAATATGAGGCTTTGGGATTCTGGAAGAATGTAACTCTTGCCACCAGGCTCCACAATTGTCCCAGATTCCCAGGCTTGGCTTCCCAAGAAAAAGAGTAGAGGTTATAAAGCTGGAAAGAATAAAGATATTGGACAAGAAATAAAGCAAAGAAGCAGACATGCTTCAGCAGGTAAGAGGACTCACTACCTTTGCTTCAACTCTGGGATCCCGGATGAGCCCACCAAAACGTCAGCAGTGGTTCAGCAGAGGGGTGAAGCTCAGTGTTGCTGCCTTGCCTGAGGAGTTCCTCTAGTTGGGACCCCTACTCAGGGTAAGCTGGGTCTTTGGGTTTGTCAAAGAAAAGAATTTCAGGATAGCCTGAATGAAACAAAGTTACAGAGTTTATTACGTAGACACTTTAGAATAAATGTAGGCACCGGACAGGGGGAAAGAGAAAGAAAAGGGGGGGGGTACATCAAAGACATGGACATGGGCTTCTCAGTAAAGAAAAGAAGGAAAGAAGTGTGTGGGCACGTGTTCCCTCCAGTTTTATTTAATCTAGGGCACTCTGCACGTGATGTCAGTTCTAGATGCTCAGCTCTAGGCACCTAGTATAATGTGAGCCTCAATCTCCACCTAGAAAGTCCCCTGTTGAGAATTAGGGAGATGCCAATATGCTCAAAAGAAGTTCCACTGTTTAGGGTTTTTTTCTATTGGAGTGACTTCCCTTTAGTAAAATGAGATTATAAGGTTGTATAGGTTTAAGAAAAGAGTCACGAGGGAGTTGCCTGGGCATGTCTCAAGGAAGCACAGAATTATGGAGGAGAAAGCAAGGTCAAACTCAAAAGGTTACATACATCTTGACCCCAAGCATGACTTGCTGTTATTTTAACATTTTCATTATTTAATGTCTCTATTCAGACAGTCCTCACGACAGTCTTCTTGGTAGTCGTGTCAAAGTTCATGCTTCTCAACTGGTGAGATTCAAACCAGACCCTTGGGTAAAAGCTCTTTCCTTTTCCATGTTCCCCAAATTTCCCTGTCTTTATACCCTGCCTCATTCTCTGTGAGGCCTTGATAAGGACTATGGTGCACAGCCCTCCTAAGCCTCTTGTGGGGACTTGGACCCTAAAGGGGCCCTTCCCTCATAGCCCAAGGCAGAGGGCTCTGCCAAGGCACCAGCTGTCATCAAGGAGAAACATCTGCTTATTCTGTTTACATTTCACCCAGATGTTTGGGTGCCATGTAGATATAGCCTGGGTGTGGGTCTTCTGAATGCCATGGCTGGAAAGTGAGTTTCCTACTGCTTGGATCTGGGAGGAAAATAGGGAGAGAATTTGAACTGAGAAGGAAATGGGGCTGGGTGGCTGACCCTTCTTTGTGATGGGGTGTAGGGGGCCAGGAAGGCAAGACAAGGAAGTAGGGGAGGATTGCAGCTGTGGCAACAACTGGAACAAGATTCCTCATAAACACTGGATCTGTTTGTGAAGACACTAGAGTAGGCGAGCACTTGCCAAATCTTGATTCTGGAAAATTGCCCTTCATGGTGCTGCATACCACTTCCCAGATGCTGAAGGGCCTACTGTGTGCTATGAGGCCCTTGGTGCATCCCTTACTAATCTCTGCACTCCCTGGTCTGTGGCTGGGAGGCAAAGAAAAGCATAGCCCCCGAGGCCCCAAGTGGAGAAGTCCAATTAACAATGCAGAGCAGTGAGTATAAATCTTGCCCCCCCTTTCCTGGGCTCAGGGCTGGAAAGTATCAGAACTGTGCAAATACTTGGGATGTTTCTCTTTATTAGTGATAAAATATTGGACGTCAGCATGGGCTGTTTCATGCCCTGCCTCCGACAGTTGGAGCAGTAATTGTGATGAATAGGGGTCCAGGGGCAGGGCTGCAGGCGTTTAAGAAGGCTCTGTGGATTGAAAATATTAGGATTGATTAAAGGTCAAATACTTTATAAATTTATCAGTGCAGGATACATTCTCCCGATGTGGGGGCCACCCTTCCAGGCAGATGAAAAAGCACTTAATATGGCTGAATGCTCTTCCACCTCCTCCCCTCATGCCCCACCACATTTTACCTACAAAGCTGGTTACAGTCCCACTTTAGTGTCGGAGGGGCATTGGTTCCAGGAGTCCCCAGGAGTTCCAAAATCCATAGATGCCCAAGTCCCTTATGTATATAATGGCATAGTGTTCGCATGTAGCTTGTGCATATGTTCTCATCTACTGTACCTTAAATCATCTATATGGGAGAAGGATGTGCAATCCATTCCCGAAGCAACCAGGAAACAATCAGCCATTGAAAACCCTATGAGGGTTGCTTTGAGTGACCTGACTCAACAGCACCTATCACCAACAAATCATCTGTATATTACTTATAATACCTAGCACAATGCCAATACAGTGTGAAGAGTTGTTACCCTATATTGTTTAGGGAATAAGAGCAAGAAAAAAAGCTTGTACATGTTCATTACAGACATAATATTTTTTCCATTTTTTTTTTTTTTTGGTGGAGTACTGGGGGGTTGAACTAAGGGCCTTGCCCATGCCAGGGAAGCACTCTACCACTTGGCCTCTGAGCTCCACCCAAGAGCACCCCCAGTCCATTTTAATTTTTTTTTTTTTTTTAATCTTGAGACAGGATCTTGCTAAATTGCCCAGGTTGCCTCTGGCCTTGAACCTGTAATCCTCCTGCTTCCACCTCCCTAGTCCCTGGGATTACAGGCTTGTGCAATGGTGCCCAGTTTTTTCTAAGTATTTTTGATCCATGGTTGGTTGCATCCACATATGTGGAACCAGGAGATATGCTCAGATTGTAAGTGAACAGACATTTTTCTATAATTTGTGTGCCCTTTGTTTCTTCTGCCAGGAGATGTGTTCAGCACAGACATCTGCACAGTCTGTTTCTGACTGAAGAGGAAAGAAACTTTTCCCTTTCTCTGGGATGGGATCAGTGGGAATAGAATCAGACAAGCCTCATACAACACTGGGGGAAGGAGACACAATTCTAAATGCAGCTTTCCCCAAAATGTGTACCATGTAACACTCTTACCAAGGGATGTTTATAGATGTCACCAAAAAAGGATTCTTTTACCAAACATGTGTGAGCACACTGGGTTAAACAATCTCCTTATTGCAGGACTTGTCAGGGGTCTTTAATATGCAAATGTGCATTATGAATCTCCCCAGAGGAAGATCTAGGATTTAATGTTTCTTAAACTTTTTTGACCATAGAATTGTCTTCACTTTTGCATGGAGAATCCTGTAAGACGCATGCAGAGTGTGATATGCTTTGGAAAATGCTGCTTAGGACTAAGTAGTCTCCTCCAACCTGCACAGATAGGTAAAATGATGAAACCCTCACCTACCCAAGACCTCCGAGGGCATCTTCAGCACACATACAATCAGCCTTTCATTCTCTTAAGCAGTGGTCCCCAATCTTTTTGGCACCAGGGAACCCAGTTTTGTGGATGACAATTTTTCCTTGGACCAGGAGTTAACATGAGCATGGGGAGTAGCTATAAATATAGAATGACTTTCTCTAGCTTGCCAGCAAATCTGCAGCCAGCTTTTAGCTACCTAATGGTCATACCAATCTGTGGCCTTGGTTTTGGGTACTCCTGCTCTTAAGGACTGCTAGACTTGGGTAGAAAGGAGCCTAGATCTTCAGGGTTCCATGCGCATCCTTAGGTCTCCACGTGTTAGGAAGCTAGGCTAGCTTAGCCATTAGCAGGCAATATGGAGGAAAAGGGGATTGAAATGGGATTGGCTCTTGCTGTTCAGCTATGGTGAATGCAACCATGTGCATCTCTGAGGACATTGGCAGGACATTTTCTAATGGGTCCTACTCCCTCTCCAAGTACTTACCCATTTACAAAACAAAGACCCTTGGTCCACATCACACTAGGCACCCAGAGGTGGGTGCCCAGAGCTGATGTCACATTGGGTTAGCCCTTGTTTGAATAAAAATGGAGGGAACGTGTGCCCAAGCTCTCTGTTTTCTCCCACAAGCTCTATCTTCTTCCATTTCTCTCTCTTCCTTTCTCTCTGATCCTTACCCTCTGCTCTTCTCTCTCCAGTGACCACGTGCACACTTCTCCCTTCCTCCAGGCTTGCCACCTTCTCTGTTTATCCAAGGCACCCTTCTTTCTAAAAACCTCCTTAATTCTCCTGTTCTCTCTGGCTTCTTTACCTCTCCTTGGAGAACAGAAACCTCCTAATGTCGAGTCACCCAGGGAATGCAAGTTTTTCCAATTTCCTTCCCAGGTTTACCTAAGCTTCTCCAGGTGCCTTAGTTTTCCCTGGGATTATTTCTTAAAGGTGTACTATCTTTAATAAACCTATCCTATACTCTCTACTGTAACTTTTGTGTGGGTTAGAAATTCTTTTATACACTGAATACAAGGACCGAAGTTTTGCTGCCAGATTCTTGGACCCATGCTCCATGCTTGACTACCCTTGCTCCTACGTCTCTTGTATAATATATGGATCTTTGAGGAGAAAGCATGGACCCCTGGGCTCCTGGACCTTCTGTATTTGCCTTGGACAGGACAAGAAGACACTATCACTCCCACGGGTATCTGAGTCTTGCTTGAACACACTCCCAGCACACAAAATGTATAGACATGTGTGTTATACTGCCTGGGTTGCCAGAATTGGTCTGACAGGGTGGGGGTCCACACTGACTCAGAGTACAGGGCTCCTGCTGGTGAGTGGGGCCTGCAAAGCTGGGAAGGGGAGGGGCCTGAGGCCAGCGGTGTCTGGAGAGCAGCAGCCCTGATATTTACGACTATGATGGTCCTTCTCTAGTGGACCTGCTTTGGAACATAAATAAACTTAATAGGCTTCAAATAATTGTGACAACTGAGTTTAAACCCCAGACTGTGGTCCAGGGCAATGGATGTCTCTCTTCCCAGAAAGCACCCTGCAGTCCACTGATTTCACAGAGCTAGTGCATAGTCTTTAGCACGGCAGTACCATGGACTTAGTGGGTCTTTGGGCAAAAATCTGGGAGGGATGACATTGGGAATGAACCACAGAAGTCTGTTCTTGCAGAGTATCTTAGGCTGACACGTGTGAAGTGTGATTAAAAAATATGGTGAATATTTAATTAAAAATTATTATTTTTATTATTGTAGTACTCAAGGGTTGAGCCCAGGGCCTTGCACATACTTTGCAAATACTCTACCAATGAGCTGCACTCCCAGTCCAATTTTACTTTTCTTATTTTGAGACAGGGTCTTTCTAAGTTATGCAGGCTGCCTCTGGCCTCAAGCCTGCGATCCTCCTCCCTCAGCCTCTAGAGTTGATGGTATTACAGACATGCACCACAACCCCAACTTAAAATTTAAAAATTATTACAGTAGAAGGCAAATTGACATCGTTGTTGCTGTTGTTAGGTGCTGTCAACTTGGTGTCTGACTCATAGCTACCCTACACACAACAGGCAAAATAGTATTATTAGTGCTTCTCTGTTATTCATAGGGTTTTCAATAGCTGATTGATTTTTGGGAGCAGGCTGCCGGGTCCTTCTCCCAAGCATACAGCACCCTGTATTCCCAAGCAGTCTCCCATCCAAGTACTAACCAGGCCTGACCCTGCTTAGCTCCTGAGATAGGTGGGATCTCATTGCCACAGTGGTACTGCTGCAGGCACATTGACGTTAGCTCCCTCAAAATACTCCTCCTGGATTTGAACATACTTACCCCATTGCTCTTGCCACTTTCTGAAGAAGGTCTGGAAGTCCTCTTTTGTGAGTGTCTTTAGTTCATCCTCAGTCATAGCAATTCTCCCTATCACACATCACTCTGGCAATTTCTGTCAAATAAAAACATTATTGTGTGTCTTCATCTACCTTATTTACCAGATCTGGTACCGTGCAACTTCTAGGTCTTCTCCAAAGTCAAGATGACCTTGAAAGGTAAATATTTTGAATCTATTTAGGACATTGAAGAAACAACAACAGTGTGAATAAAGATGTGAAAGAGGACCTCCAGACTGGCTTCAGAGTGTGGCAAGAACAATGGGATAAGTATGCTCAAAGTCAGGGGGTGTATTTTGAGGGGGATTAATAGCAGTGTGTCTTTTAGAGTAACACTTTTTAAAAGTTTAAGCAGTCATCATATCTTTTGATTTCACCTGTGTTACCCACTGTGTCCAGCCCCCAGCCTGATGGGGCAGATTTTCAAGCCTGCTTCTTCCTTATGGGGAAGGATGAGCCTGTCCCTGTCTCCCTCCCCAGCCGTTCCCAGAAACTGTTGCTGAGACAATGTAGGATTATAACTTTGGTTTAACAGTCAGGCATATTTGGAACATTTTCTTTGTGTGACACATCATCATTCCATTTTGTAGGAAAGAAAAGCACCTACTTCTCATGCAGAGCAAATGGGGATAAAGGGCTATAATATTCAGTTATAAAGACAACAAAAGAGATAACAGATGAGATTAGTTTCTGCTGAGCAGAGATGGGACTTTCCAGGGGAGGGAGAGAACTAAATAAAAGCACAGAGATGAGGGAGTACAAGGAATGTTCAGAGAACACTGTGGTCGAGTGAGAGAGTACGCAGGAAAAACATGTTGGAGCCAGAAGTTAGAAAGTCTTTCCTTTCATACTAAGGGATTTGGATTTTATCAAATAAGCTCTAGGAAGTCAGGTTTTATTTTAATGTTCTAAAGTAATACACACATAGAGTAAGATCTTTAAACAATATGTCTCTGATCCCCAGTCACCCAGTTCCCTTTCCGGAAGCATCTGCTATTATCAGTTTTTTGTGTATTCTTTCAGAGATAGTCAATGTCTTTGCAAATATATATGTGAATATAGCTCCTCAATACTTTTTCAGTACAATGGTTAGCATATTATATACATTGCCCTGTATCATGGTCATTATTCTTAACCATAGATTTGGGGGAGTTTTTATTTTTTCAGTACTGGATGGTTGAACGCAAGCTCTTAAGCATGCTAGGTGCACTCCACCACTGAGCTGCCCCTCAAGCTCCCATTTTTTAGTTTTTATTTTGAGACAGGTTGCCTCTGGCCTTGAACTTGTGGTCCTCCTTCCTCAGCTTTCTGAGCATGTGCCATGGCACCCAGCTTAGATCTTGGAGATTTTTAAGTGGAACTTATTGTGTTCCATAGTTTATTTAATAAGACGCTACTGATGGACAATTGGTGTTTCCAGTCTTCAAACAAGGGCACTATTTCAAACAATGATCTAATGAATATCCTTGTGTATCATTGTGTGCATGTATCTGTAAACTCATAGACACAAAATTACCTGGCCAAAGGGTATTTCTATGTTTGATATTGGTAGACTTCACATGGAAGAATTTAGTGTGGAGGATGCTGGGAATAGGTTTATCTTAGGCAAGTTCCTTTGGAGGCAATGAGAGAGTAGGTGTTATTTGGTACTTTCGGAGGGCAAGGCGAGGAAGAGTTAAGTTTGGAGGGTGTTATGATGAAACCAGGCAAGATGTCATGAAGGCTGGAACAGAACATTGGCTGAATAAGTGAAAGGCAAGGGTGGAAGAGACACCAATCACTGATTAGAAGTGTCTATAAGGAAGAAGAGAAATCAAAGGCAGTTCAGAGCTCCAGAGCCCCATGATGGGGTGGATTGACCCTGAGATAGGATGTGTAGCTTTAATCAGATTCTTGAAAAATAAGAATATGTCTGCATAGCTAAGAAAGCAAAAAGCAAAAAAAAAAAAAAAAAAAAAAAAAAAAAAAAAAAAAAAAAAAAAAAAAAAAAAAAAAAAAAAAAAAAAAAAAGCCTCAGGACCTATAGAGCAGGAAATCCTGTGGAGACTAAAAAGGTGGGGGAGGGGTGGTAGCTTGGTGGTAGAGCACTTTCCTAGCATGAATGAGACCCTGGGTTTGATCACCAGCATTAAAAAAAAAAAGTTACAGGGACTTCCTAATGTCGCCTAGGGATGAGTTGATCAGACACAGTATAGTTATAGCCAAGGAAGAGGCTGAGAGCATGGACTTGGGTCCTTGAGTTTGGAAATAGCTTTTGAGTTGGATTGGTCAGTTTTGCTTTCAGCTGCAACCAACCATCACATTTCAGTGACTTAACACAGCAGAAGCTTATTTCTAACTCATATCACCATCTAACCATCCAATGCAGGTTGATAAAGAAGGGGCTCTGCTCAAAGTAGTTACTGAGGATCCTGTATTCTTCCATATCTGGGTTCTATCTTCTCTCGGTCCTCAGAATCCTCTCCATTCAGTCACTGACTAGGAAAAGAGAGAATTATGGATGGGCAGGATCCAGTGTCTATTGACCAGAACTGAGCCATGGCTGCATCTAACTGCAAGGGAGCCTAGGAAATAGCATATTGTTGTGTGGCCAGGAGGAAAAGGGAAATGGCTGATAGACATCTAGAAGACTTCTGCCTCCAGAATTGCACTTCCTGGGCGAGTTATCTAATATCTCAGAGGCTCAGTTTTTGCATTTGTAAAATGGGAAAAATGGTATTATTTCTTTGTATATAGGATTGTTGTGAGGATTAAAGTGGATTATATATGCTCACCTGCTTAAGCTAGCATCTACAGATGAATATCACTAGTGAATATTTATATATTTTCATAGTATATGGTCTTCCCTTGCAACCTTGTAAGGGCAATTATGGTGGTTTTCCCTGTCTTTCTCTGCCCTCTCTAGGTCTATGCAGACAGGGGAAAGCTCAGTTTGTTTATGGCTGGCCTGGATCATTCTGGCCCCAAAGTAGATTTATTTTCTTGAAACAAATCATTTGGTTTGGCTGACTCCACAGATCAAATTCATGAGATTATTTCCAAATCTTACTATGCCTGCTCCATGTAGATACAACCTCTGTCAGACAGCTCCGCTCATAGCATATGCAGGCTGCAGAATGATTCCTCTTCATTCTTTCATGTTATTCCCACACTTCAGAAGTCTGGAGGGAAGCTGAATGTTTGCTGTTCTGGGATCATTTGAAGCCGGGCATGCAAAGAGTTCCAAGTCACTTTCAAGTCTGCCCGTAGGAAATCTTTCTTGGCAACCAGACAACTAGAATTAGTTATTAAAGGCATGTCAAATGAATAAAGACACCTCTGTGAGGAAAACCACAAGAGCAGTTACTTTTTCTAATATGAATGGGAGGCTAATATCAAATCACCTTTAATTTTCCACTCCTTCTTTGCTGTTTCGATGGGAGGTCACATCTAATAACACAGATAGAAAGGAAAACCATTTCTGTTTTCATCTATCACAGTATATATGCCCACTGCAGATGTGTGTCTTAAAACCAGAGTCTGGAATTTAAACACGTACCTGCACTCTGACAAGGCTGTTTCCTTTGGGAATGTTCTACTGGATGCCAAGCCCGCATTGCCCTCACAGGCTGTGAGCAGCCGATCCATGAAACACAATAAAGCATGGTCTTGTCAATAAGCCACACAGCCCACAGAGCCCAGGCCACAACATTTGCCGAAAGGCAAAGATGACCATGCAGGCCCAGCCACTCTGTTCCATAGGACCCCGGGAGAAAAGTGGCGTGAAGGCATTTTGAAAACATGAGCCTGCTTTCCAGATGTGAGCCACTGAAGACTCAGGGAACTTGCTTTTCCACATGGTCTATATTTAGGGTCCCTATAGATAGATTTGCAAAGAGGAGGAGCTGGTGACAACAACGAAGTGCTTTATGCTGGTTAGAAGGCTCCGGAGTTGGGCACACTGCTGGGTTCAAATCCCAGTGTTTCTTTGTTTTCTTGTTACAATGAGTATTGTGCTAGACTTCTCTCGTCTCAATTTCCTCATCTACAGAATGGGGTTAATATCTTCTTACATGGTGGTAGGAAGGAATAAATGAGCTAATTTTTTTTTTTTTGGTTGGTTTGTCTTGTGGTACTGGGGACCAAACCCAGGACCTTACTCATGCTAGGCAAGTGCTCTACCACTGAACTAGACCCCTAGCCCTAAATGAGCTAATTCTTGCAAAGCACTTAGCAGAAGAAATGCTTGAAGTTGAGTAATCTATTGGTGGTGGTTGACTATGCTTGCTAGCGTTATCAACAAGAATGTCATAATTGTCCAGGAGGGAAAGGAATCCATGAGGGGTTGGATTTTATGTGTGGGTGGATCACATGAGATACTGACTTCATATGGAAAGGAATTTAGTTGGTTCAGAGAGGCTAATTGAGTCTCTAAAGGTAGCCACCTTGGAAGCTCTCCTATTGGGTAGGTAGGACTTGAAACGTCTCAGTCAAATGTGATGTTGCCCCTCCACAGAGGTCCTCATGGGCAGGCAAGTCCATTGTCTAGAAGCAGATGTTTTCATTTAAGATGAAAAATGTACAAACTGCGCTGGGGATGTAGCTCAGCAGTGAGCACTTTGCATGTGTGAGGCCTGGGTTTGATCCCTAGCACCTCCAGCCCTCAAAACAAAACAAAATACAGAAACCATTTGTCTTTGTGAGTCTGAGTTGCTATAGCTGAATATTATAGATTAGATGGCGTAAACAACAAATAGTTATTCATCACAGTTGTGGGAAGTGGGAATGTCCAAGCTCAGGGTGCTAGCAGATCTAGTGTCTGGCGAAGACTCTCTTCCTGGTTTGCAGCAGACATCTTCCTGATGTATCCTCACATGGCTCTGGTCCCTTCCTCTTCTTATAAAGGCACTGTTCCCATCCTGGGGGCTCCACCTGTATGACCTCATCTAAACCTAATTACCTCTCTATCTCCTAATACCATCTCATGGGGGTTAAAGTTTCAACATAAGAATTTCAGAGAGACACAAGCTAGACCATAGCACCATTTAACTAGGTGAGGTCACTTCAGCCTCCTGGAAATGAAACCTCTAAGACGGGGCCCTGTGGGACAAGGCCCCTGTGAGGGCTTTATTCTGTCATGCATTTTGAGTGTACAAGATTCTGGTGCCCTTTTTTTCTTTTCTTTTTCCTCTTCCGTCCATTTCCTTCCTTCCTTCCTTCCTTCCTTTCTTTCTTTCTTTCTCTCCTTCTTTCTTGTCTTTCTTTCTTCTTTCTTTTCTTCCTTCTTTTCATTTTTTTTTGACAGAGTCCTACTATGTAGCCCAGGCTGGCCTCCAACTTGAGATCCTCCTGCCCCAGCCTCCCAGGTACTGGCATTACAGGTGTGCACCATCATGTTCAATTATGGGTGCCTTTTTCTTAAACTAACTATTAAGTGCTGAGGGGTCATTTTTCAGTATTTGCCCCTGAATCCAGTTGTAGGTCATCCTTGTGGCCTCCCTGGCCTTGGTCTTTACCTTCAGGTGACCCCTTCTTCTCTCTGATGTCTCAAGCCAGAGCTTGGCTTTCCCATTCCTTTTTTTTTTTTTTTTTCCAGCACTGAGGGCTGATCTCCAGACCTTGCACATGATAGGCAAGTGCTCTACCAATGAGCTGCAACCCGATCCTTTTTTTATTTTTTATTTTGAGACAGGGTCTTGCTGAGTTGAGCAGGCTGGGTCTCAAACTCATGATTCTCCTGCCTCAGGGTCCAGAATTGCAAGAATTACAGGTTTGTGCCAGGGTACCCAGCTCCTGCTCCTTTTCATTGTCATTAATGTGGATCTTCTGGGCACTTGGATCCACACCACATGGTTGCTCTAGGGTTTCTGGGTTTGTTCTGAGATGTATCATAGTGCCTCAGTCTACAAGTACAAGCTGAGGAATGGGCAAGAGACCTAGCACCTCCTCTGGGGACAGTTAGCAAAGTGAGATCAGGGGAGGCAGCCGGGGAATTCAAGAGAAATTTAACTCCTTTTGTCTTTCTTATCTCCATATTTGACAGTTTTAGATGTAATCACTGTTTAATTAACTGACCAATCAACAACATTGTGGCCTAAATTATGTGCATCATTCCTTTATCAGGACTTCAGAATTCAAGTTAAACAAGGAAAAGTGACTTTATTTTTTTTTGCTAGTTTGGTCTCTTCTTGTTTCAAAACAAAAGATCTATTCTGAGATGCCTAATTTATCTACGTAGACCCAAAATGAAGATGGAAATGGAAAACTTCCCTCAGACACTCAGATAGGGCCATTTGTTTGAATGTTTGCTTTAGTGAATCAAAGCAAGCAGTTGATTGGACTTTTCCCTAGCTACTTGTTCTGTAGAAACACAGCCTAAGGCTTTCAACAGAGGATGGAGCCTGTGTGAGCATGTGTGTGTAAACAAGTGCTGGTGAAACAGAAAATGAAATAGGAGCACCGGAAGACCTGTTCCGTGGCAGGTGCTGTATTCCATTTACTCCTTGTAACAATCCAAGGGGGCAAGTATTTTATTATTATTATTGTTATTACCTATGAGGTTGAGGGAAGGACCCAGCAAGGCACTCCCAAAAAACAATCAGCCATTGAAAACCGTATGCATAGCAGAGAAGCACAGACAATAGTGTTTCTTTCATCTGTTGTACACAGGGTCGCTATGAGTTGGACACTGACTTGACAGCACCTAACAACAACAACCTACGAGGAGTGTGAGGTTAAGGAAGGTGAGAGAGTTTGTCCAACGTCCAGTACTGGGTACGAGGAAGACCTGTGACTCTAGATGAGTTTATCTGATTTAGAAGGCTGAGCTCTTTTCACTTTGAGAAGGAAGGTGAGAGAAAAGCAAGAAAAGACCCCAGGGACAGGGCCTAAGAAAATCCTGGAGAACTATGTAATGAAGCCTGAGCCAGGTGCTAAGTCTGTTACCTGCAGTGCGCACACACCTTAGGGTCTGCGAGCCTGCTCTCTCACTGCCCCAGCCTCTTCTCGCCCTTGCTCTCCTTCCTTGCCTCCTGGAGGCCGGACTGTTCTGATGCCAGAGTCTGGGTCTCCTCCAGCTGGAACTGGCTTCTCGCCATGCTGCTGGTGGGGCCAAGACCCTGCTTGGAGGCCACAGCCTGGGCAGGGGCAAGTCCCTCGGTTATTCTCCTGAGCTGAGGCACCTGTGGGATTGATCCAGGACAGAGGTGTGACGCAGGGCTGGAGAAGCTGCTCTGTTCCCAGCAGGTTGGTCCTGAAGCCACCTGGCACCCATTCACCTCATTTCCAGTGCTTCATTCTAGAGAGTATCAGGGAGCAGGGACTGAGCTGCAGACAGCTCTTTTGCCAGTCACTAGGGCTCTGCAAGAGTCATTCAGATGTGGCTGTGACAACGTGGCCTTCATGTCATCAGAGGGGACCCACAGGAGGGAAGCCCCTTTCCTCCCTCTTCCCAGGGCAACACAATGTCTGTCACTCAGGAGGAGCTGCCACATCCCTGGGTCGCCGGTCAGACCTTCCCTGCCTGAGCACTCCTGAGTGAAGAGCCAAGCCGGGGTAAGCCTGTGCTTATGAGGCCTCAATTTCAGATTAGATTCACAAATTTAATTTCCTATTCCTTAATTTAATTCTGCATTTTAGTTTTGTTTTTATTATTTACATGGGTTCCCTTTAATGATTCCAAATTGCTGCTGCCCTCTAGCAGTATTTTGTCTTAGGTTCACTTCTTGAAAACTGATCAGCGTTGGAGTTTATTCCGCACTGGGTTTAGTTATTTTCTGAAACGAAACACAATTAAATTAGAATAATGAACATGCTCTTTAGAGGATTAATTCATAATAAGCAGGCCATGTGCTACAGCTCACAGAAGAAAGGGCACGAGGATCGAAAGCTGTTTTTTCTGCCTAAATATGAAAAGTACATTCTGCAGAGCAGAACAAATCAGCTAATGACATCCAGAGTGCTGGCCAGCCCCAGAGCGGCACGGAGCTGGCATCTCGAGTTAGTGCAATCCCCGCCCACACTGCTGCCTACCTTCCATCCCCTTTCTCCTTAGCACAGCTGACACAAGCCACTGTGAGCCTCCTTAATTCTACCCCAGGAAGCCCCAACGTCACAGCTCATGGCTTCATCCTCAGAGCTTCCTAGAGCCCACCATTCATTCATTCTTTCATGCATGAAATGATTCACTAGCTTCTGTTACCAGGAGTCCATGGACACACCCTTGAGATGCACCCGAGAAGAAAACAGACCCAGACCTCTGCTCCACGAGGCCACACTAGCAGGCAGAGACAGACACACATAACAGAAAGAATAAGTGAATTATATAGTGTTAGAAGGTGATGAGTGCTGAGGAACGGGAGGTGGGGAGGCACGGAGGCTGAGGAATGGGGGGTGGGGTGTGTGCATGTATATGGTTTGCAATTTTAAGTATGATGGGAAAGGGGACACCTGGGGAACGTGTCAGTTGAGCAAAGAGGTGAAGGTGAGAAAGTAAGCCACTTCCAAGAACGCCCCAGGGCGTAAGAGTATTCCAGAGGGAAGGACTGTAGCAGAAGCCCTAAGGCAGGAGTGTGGCTGGTCAGGTAAGAAAGGATTGCTGAAAGAAGAGAGTGAGTGGGGGGCGAGGGGGACCAGGTCATGCAGGCTTGGTTTCTGCTCTGAGTGGATGGGAAGTCAGAGTTGGGTTTGGAACAGGCAGAAGATGATCTGATGTAAATTAAAGATCTCTGGCTGCCGTCTGAGAATGGACTTTAGGGGGTAATGGAAGCTGGGAAAGTTGTCAGGAAACTAAATTGCTTACGTTTTAAAACTGCAGCTCCAGATTCCCTCCATACCATGTCCTCTAGGTTCCCCATGCTGAGCTTAGGCCTCACAGCCATGTCCAAGGGCTTGAAGTCTCCTATAGTACTTTGCCTCTCAGAAGGACCAGAATAATGGTTTTAAACAGCCAGAGCTCATACACTGTGAGGCATGTCTGGTCATTATTCCCTGCATGGCCCTGGAGACCCTTCTGCAGCCCCTCCCGGGTCCTCCCACTGACCCCTGCCCTAGAAGGCTGGACCCTATAATGAAAGGGACCTCGAAGCCAGGAGATAGCTCTGCCCTCCCCCTTTCGTTGCATCAGGCTCCTCAGAGGGAGTCCCTCTCAGCCAGGTACCCAAAGAAGGCACATCAGAAGGCTTCTGCTGTGCAGCTGCCACAGAGACAGGGACAGATCAAAGCAGGAACAGACCAACATCTGGGGCAACCAAAGCAAGCAAGAGGTACAAACTGAATGAATAAGTAAGCAGATGAATGATTGAGGGGTGGGGGGGATGAATGATTAATGAATAAATGAATGATTGATGAATAATAAACGAACGTACAGCACGGAGCCAATTCCTCCTGTCTGCTTTTGGGGTATATTCTCTCCTGGGAACACAGGAATAAGGATTCTCCCATGGCCCTCAGCTCTGGAATTCCCTGCTGGAGGTGGGATGGGCCCATCTGATCCTGGGGGTGGAGGGAGATTTGGTTTAGAAGCAGGAGGCTGGGGCTGCCTAGGGTGGGTTGAAGGAAGGAGCCCTGGGCAACTGGAGCCCAATGGAAGGCTTCTGGGGTGACCTGTAGGTTCTAGGGGAAGAGAGCTCCCAGGATCTGGGAGAAAGGAACAGAGTTAGGGGAGAGAGGTAGAGAGGAAAAGGAGACATTCGGGTTTTGCTTTCTTGGACCCACACTATGTCATTTGACAGATGCTTGAGGCTCTGGTTAGACTCATTCTAGGGCCTGTTGGGATAGAGAAGTTCATCTCAACTCAGCACTGACTGCATTATTCCAATAAGCAGGAAGGTTTGAGTGGTTGAAATTGCCAGCAACTTCACTGGTGGGGCTGGCTGGTGATGGCTCAGGTTCAGGCTTGGGCAATCCCTCCATGGCACCAGCACCACACTGATACTTGATGTGGCCCACTTCCAGAAGCCTGTCGCCAAGTATAGACAGACATTGGTGCCTCTTGGAGGAGAAGCACCTTGCTGTGGGAGGGTTCCAGGAAGCAATGTTTGGAAACCCCAGAGCTCACAGCTCCCCTAAATTCTGGAGCAGGATCTTGCCTGGACATCCTACCGTACATTCTACTGTTCTTTCAGAGCATCAACAGATAATCATCATCCACATGCCTCGAATTTATTGTCAGTTTACTAAGGTCTAGATGTTGGGCTAAGAGCTTTGCACTCCGTACGTCATTTACTTCTCTTATCAACCTCAGGGTGTAGGTATTTTTTATCCTCATTTTGCAGGTGAAACTGAGGTGCACAGAGCCCAAGTAACTTGCAGGTAAGTGGTGGAGCCAGAATTGAACCCAGCTGGATCATGGCCACTTGGAGTTGGAGAGTGAAGACTTCTCCTAGAGGCTTCTTGTAGGAACTTTCTTGATTGGTCACCCCCTTAATGTTGTGGTCATTAACACTTTGGGGGCTGCAGACCCTTTGAGCTAGTGATAAGTGTCTGGAGTTTCTTCCTAGAAAATGAAGATTTTGCATTCCCCAGGCAATTTCAGGGATCCGTGGGTCCCCCTAAGCCCTGCTTTAGGCATTCACTATCTATAGTGATTGTTTTCCTTTCTCAAAACCAACAGCACAGGGCAACCTCAGGGTCCCAAAGCTCACTCCAGTGGGGAAGGGAATCAGACAGGATGGGTTAATCAATGAAAGCTCACCTCCTGCTCCTTCCATAATTGCATTCCTGCCTTTTCATCCTAACAGGGGGCACTTAGGGTAATTGCATTCCAATAAGGCTCCCAGGTCTGGGGTCTCTGGGGCCTGCCCTGGAACATGTTGACACGCCATCTGCTCCCAGAGGGGTTGTGGAGACCAAGACAGCCTTTTAAAATTCTTCTCTGTTGTCTTTGCTGTAAGAGAGACAAAGGACCTTGCAACAGATCTTGTCCAAAATCCCACTATGTTAACCCACCCGCATCAGCCCTGGAACCAAGGAGGCTTCCTCTGTCTTGTGCTGTGTCTCTGAAGTCAAAACAGCAGCACCTGCTCTTCCAAGTGATGACTGCTGGAAATACCTGGCTTTGGAGCAGGGTGGCTGCCACAGGGCCCTGCTGAGCAGAATCAACTCAGGGCCAGAGACTGAAAGGCATGGGCGCTCCCTCAGGGGCTGGGTATTGTGCTGCTTCAAACACCCCCAGGCTTCGTTCATTTATTCATAAGATTTATTGGAACCTCCCCAAAGGGCTCCTACTCTTTGCAAAGAAAACCCATAATGTGAAGGTGTAGGGAATCCCCTAAGAAACAGGGGTTTCATGAACCCAGAGAGTCATATTTCCAGAAATATAACTTCCTCTCAAGAAGGTCCATTTGTTCTCCAGGCACACTGAAGTCCACACAATTAACAGAAAAAGTGCAGGGTTCACGGTGATTTGAGTTTCACTGTTTCCCAAATAGAGATGGCTCCTCTGTTTGCCCCCACCCAAGGAATGAGGTATAAAAGGAGAGGTCTGGTGTTTGTTATATAACTTACAGATCCCCTCCCCCTACCGTGGCCCTGGACAGGACGTTTCTTTCCTGTAAAGAAAATTTTCCTCTGGGACCCTCTAGTCTCTCAGGATTGAGCCCTAAAAAGCCCTCCACAAGCCTAGCTCCCTTGTCCTATATCCTTGGGGCTGAGGGCTGGTTCCCTCATCCTTTCTGAGACCCCTGCCCAGAGGATGGAACTGTTCTGGCTGCAGGAGGGAGAAGCGAGTGAGTTCAACCTCTGATGGGATGAAGAGTATCCTTGAGTAGTTAATCCCCTCTACTACACAATAACCCTCAAGCCTCCTTGTGGATCTATGAGCTAGCAGAAAACATTAATTTTTAGGAAGGTAAGCTGGTGTTTAAATCCTGGCTCTGACAATCACGGGCTGTGTGCTATTGGGCAAGGCACTCCATCTCCCTGATCAGTGTCCTCCAGTGGGAAAAAGGAATAAGATTTATTTACAAAATTAAAATCGAGGAAAAAGCCAGCGTGGTGGTGGTGCATGCCTGTAATCCCAGCACTCAGGAGGCTGAGGCAGGAAGGTCATAGTTTGAGGCCAGCTTGGGCTACATAGCAACATAATGTCTCAAGAAACTAAAAAAGAAAAGTCAACCAATCAATTGATAAATAAATAAAATTGAGGAGAGAATGTATCCATGGCATCCAATGTATGATTTCCATTCCTTCTTACCCTGTGGAAGGCACTAACTCTACAGAGCACTTTGCAGACATCAGAAGGTACTAATTGATGGTTCTCATCAGTGCTTTTGAATCCTGCCACCCCCACCCCATGTCTTCCATTTCCTTATCCTAACCTCTCCTTCTACCTTCAGCAGTTGGCACAGACATCACAGCTTCTGGCCTTTTCCAGCAGTCCTAGTTCCCATGGACAGGTTTAGAGTCCCTCTTAAGGTTCCCAGCTGTAGCGAGTGCAGCCTCAGACATGGGGACACCCTTGGGCTGGTCCATTTGCCCAACCCTGCCTCCTCTGCTTTAACACCGCGGTCCTTCATTGAAGTCTGCTAGGACTGCTACACACTGGGTAGTGACATGGCAGGCTTTCTTCATGGCATAGAGTGAATTATAAATGGGCATCAGCTTCCTGGGGATGGGCAGGGGCCAGTGGGGCTGTGCGATGTGCATGCTCCACTCATGTCATTGTTACCACTGCCATTGGCAGGATCAGCACTGCCCTGCTCGCCCACGTCGTTGGCACCCAGTGCCCCAGTCAGGACTGTCTGAGCTAACACCCTAAGACACAGCAACCAGACCCTCAAAGAAGATGCCAGGCCCACCATCTTTTGCTATATTTGGCAAGTTTATGGATGATATGTTTTAAATGGAATCTTGAAGTTGGCGGGAGGAGGGGTGGAGAGTGGGGGGAACTGGTACTGGAGGAAGAGGGAAGGGGTCAGAACAGGCCAGAGGCGATTAGGAATTTAATTAAACTGCCTGTTTGGGTAAGGGCTTTTAGGTGCAAAGCTGCTTTGCATGATAATGGCAGTTTATCTGAATTCCATTCTCCTGAAAGAAGCTTCTTTTACACTTAATTACCGTGGCTGGTGAACCTGGTTTCTCCTTAATGCTCTCCCATCCCAGTGTAAGCCGGGCTGCTTCCCCCTCAGCTTCAGCCCAGCTGGCCATTGTTGGGGACAGACTCATCCTCTGCCCCTGGAGGAGACCTGTCCATGTACCACGCAACACCTAGGTGCACGGAGGGCCTTAGGATGACTCAGCAAAGTCAGATCTGGCTTGAAGGGTGACCCCTGAAGCCTTCTAGTAGAGTTCCACAGCCAGCCAGGACAAGCAGATAATGACTGCGGGCTTAGGCTACTGAGACTGGGCCTGGGTACCCCCTCCCAGAACCCCCAAATGCAAAACAGGACCAACATTCACCCGGTTGGCTTTGCTACCCAACTGCCGTGGTGGACAGGCACAGGTGTGGTCTTTAGGTGAGCTTGGGAGGGTCCACCAGAGGGACACTCCCTGGCTTACTTAGAGGGTGGCCTGGGGGTGACGGGGCTGCATCTCTGGTAGGGGCTTTTTTCAAGCAGAAGCTCAGTTTTCAATGACCTGGCAGTTTAAAGGAAAAGGTAGATAGAAAGGTTGGTGAGGGGAGGCCGAAAGCTGGATACAGACGGCGAGAAGCTGCAAGGTGATGGGCCTCACATTTGGAGTCTCCGGCACACGCTAGCAGGGCAGGGAAGGGTTAAAGGGTTTGGGAACTCCTGTTTCCAATCACTTGTCAGCTAGCTTTGCTCTTAGCCTTATCAGCAAGGATAGGGCCGGCAGGGAGAGGCTCCGGGAGCTTTCGTTTCTAAGCTCTTCCCAGACTCCAAGCTCCCTGAGTTCTCTTTACCTTCTAAGGGCTCCCTGCTCAGTCTGGGGGCAGGGCTGGGAACCCAAACACATTTAATGGAGTAGAGTGTGAGTTACTAAATACAACCCTGGGAGGGAGGGGGAGGCTGCAACATCTCAGCAGTAAACCTTCAGACTACCTCTCCCCCTCCCCCTCCTCTACAGGAAGCCAGATTAGTGCACGTTGCATCTATCCTCTGATTTAACTTACCCTTGGCCAACATCCTGCAACATCTTCCTTTTCCACCAACACCTAGTGAGAAACCTCCCTGATGTGTTTGTGCTGTTGCTTTTGAAACTCACGTGACAAGCCTTCCATTTCAGGGGGATTCACCTTGGTAGGCCTGCCCCATGCTAGCTTTTTGAGAGGTGGGAGGTTCTCAGTTTTGTCAGCTCCCACAGTTACTAAGCTAGCCAGTTTCAGCCATCAGGGACCTTAATAAACTCCCTTTCTGTGGCTCCATTCAAACCACTGGTTTAAAAGTTGTTGCCTGGGAGAGGGCTGAAGGCAGAGCCATCGGTTATGCCAATGTAAGACTGGGTTCTAGAACTTGACATCAACCCATGGTCAGTAGCCTTTGGGTGTGGTTGTTATACCAGCTACTGATCCCTCACATTGTGCTTTTCTAACTGCCACCCACCAGTGTATCCAGAGGCTCTCTGGAGGAAAGACAACACATTTGGCCCCCTGAATCTCCCTGATTTGCCACTCTAGTAACCCTGTGAAAGCAGGGAGTGAGGTTCATGTGCTATTTTGCAGCAGACATGAGGTAAGTTATGAAGGCAAATGTAAACATCATAACTACCATTTTGTAAAGAGCAAGAGTTACCTGCCTGAAGACGAGTGTGTGTGTCAGACATGTCAGGGAGCTGGGTCTGCCAAAGAGAAGTGTCCCAGATAAGAAGTGTGGACCTAAAGGTGATTTGACTTAATTAAGAGTGGGGAAGCCTGCAGCTGTAGCCCTGTGGCATCCGATCCCGTCAGATCTCGGAAGCTAAGCAGGGTCAGGCCTGGTTAGTACCTGGATGGGAGACCACCTGGGAACACCAGCAGCTGTAGGCTTGGGAGAAGGACCTAGCAACCCCCTCCCAAAAATCAATCTGCCATTGAAAACCCTATGAACAGCAGAGAAGCACTGACAATAGTGTTTCCCCTGTTGTACAGAGGGTCGCTATGAGTCGGATACCGACTCGACGGCACCTAACAACAACAACAACAACAAGAGTGGGGAGGGCCACAGTATGTAGAAGAGGTACCACTTCCAGTGATGCTGGGGGTCTTATGACTTGAGAATAGGTCTTGTGCTAGAATTCAAATTTTCCCCAGGCAAACAAGCCACAAGGCCTTGGTTCTTCCAGGGCTAGAAACTCCAGACGGGGTGTGAACACCCTGGGCTGTTTGCTACCTCCATATTTCTGCTGATGTTGTTCCCTTTGAATCCTGCTCCCCGCTGCCCACCTGGTGAACATCTGCTCCCCCTTCATTTTTATTGCAAGTTATACATCCTCTTGAGAGTCTTCCCTGTCTCTTCCTTCCCTCCAGTTCTAGACTTTCCAGGTAGAGCTCACTATTTCTCCCATGGTGACCTTTTGTTACCTGGGTAGACACCTACAATCGCATACAAATTGTTTGAATATTATAGATTAAAGACACAGCCTTAACAAGTTTGGAAGACTTAGGTTTTAGCTCTGACTTTTCCTCCTACTTTAGTCTCTTTAAATTCCCATTTCCTCCTCTGTAAGGTTGGGACAATAATAAATACCCAATAGGACTGGCACAAGATCCAACTGGAATGAACACTAAACACTGTATTCTTTATCTTCATAACAAACTAACCCCAAATTTAGTGGTCTAAACCAGCAATAAACACTGTCTCACATTGTTTCTGTGGGTCAGGAATTTGGGAACAGCGTAGCTGGATAGTTCTGGCTTGAGGTTTTTCATGGAGGGGCAAGTAAGATGTCAGCCAGGGCTGCAGTCATTGGAAGAATTGGCTGAGACTGGAGGCTCTGCTTCTTAGGTGGCCCAGTCACCTAGCTGTAGGCAGGAGGTTTCAGTGCCTCCCCATGGGGACCTCTTCAAAAGGCAGGCCTTCTTGAGTGTCTTTACTATAGGGCAGGCAGTCAGGTTCCCCTAGAGTGAGTGAAGGAAGGGAGAACACAGTGAAGCTGCACTGTCATTCATGTCTTAGACTCAAGTCACACATCCTTATTTCCATAAATCTTATTAGTTACACATGTCAGCCCTAATCAGTGTAGAAGGGTTTTCCATGAGTATAATAATACTAGGAGGTGAGGATCTTTGGGGCTCTCTTAGAGGTTGGCTACCACAAGTACTCAGCCCAATGTTTAATCAAAAGCATATCATAAAGGCTCAGGAAACACTAGCTGCTACTATCAATTCACATGTCAATATGCCTTACTAGAAAATAAAGCCCTTGAGGGCAGAGACCATGTTGGACCTGTTTGTATCCCAAGGACTTAGAGTGGTGTAGAGTATATTGGTAAGTCCATACTCAATGTTGAATACATGAATGAAGGCTTGGAGGGATGATCTGGTGGCAGGCTCAGAGGGAATGGGGAGAGAATTCATACCCAGATGTTAAGTAGGATTCTGTAACTCCATTGTGTATCTGGAATTCTCCACTGGTATAGAATCAAGATATGAAAGATTCTTATATTTTGATGCCTGAGTACCAAGGATGTTTGCTACTAAAACAGGAAGCAAGGCAAGTTATTATGATTCTTTTTGGAACAGAGCCACAGAGCGGCAGTTTGGCAGGGCAGCAGTCCCCCATCCACAATCTAAAGAGGGACCCCACTGCTGTTTAATTCCCTTGGCCAAAGTTGACATGGGAACCTCTTGATATTTTTGTCATACAAAAATTCCTATCTTGATGACTGTTCTAGCCTTCTACCAGGTACAATTTCCCTTTCTAGGAAGCTCTGATGCACATTTTCTTAGACTTCGTTGAAAGGTGCACTGAGAGTTTCAGGTCAGAGGCCCTCCTGGCTACTGCGACCCTCGGAGCAGGACAGGGTCTGAATCTGTGTGGTAACTGATACTCTGGCCAATATTGAATTTCCAGACGTCTAGCTCAAGCTGGAAGCTTTGTCCCCACCCGTTGGGCCTGAAAGTTCACCAGTTGCCCTTTTCTCACAGACAGAGCCCTCTGTCCAAGCTGGTGCTGTGCTCTGTGCCCCACTTTCTGACAGGAAGCTCCTCCCTTGAGACTGCCCCTCTAGGAGCCACAGAGACAAAGACCATTGGAGGCCAGGGGTCCTTTCAGAGATTTCCCATGTAGATCACATTCCCACTTGCCTGAGGTCCCATTTCCCCTCAGTTCCTTGCAATCCTAAACAAGTGGCTTTAATTGTCTTTTCCAACTTGTTTCCTAGGGTAAGTGGGATAAGAAGAAGGAAAATCTTTTTCTGATGGGATGGAGGGAGCTTGGTTGCACTGAACAGTATTTTGCCCCAGGATAGTAAAAAGAAGATTGAGACATGCAAATTATAGATGGGAGAGAACCTCGGGAGCCAGACAATATTTGAATTGCATCTAAACCACACCAGGTCACCACATGAGACTCTGAAAGGAAATTAAAAATGCTTGTTGATTGAAATAAGAGTAGCATAGTTGAGTCTGAAGGATACAATATTATATATCAGGGGCCATTGTTATCCTAGGCAATTAGACCCTATGAACTTCTTTTGTGGTATTTATTTCACCTTTCATTAGGATTTAATCAAAAGGAGAATATTTTTGTTTGTTTGTTTGTTTTGGTTTTGGTACTGGGGATTGAATGCAGGGCCTTGCACATGCAAGGCAAGTGCTCTACCACTGAGCTACACCCGCAGCTCAAGAAAACGTTTTGAAATAGAGATAGCATTGAGAAATATGGTCATATGGAAAGTTTGTGCTCATGAGGAACTCTTTGGAAGTTGGATAAAGGCAATAGAGCTGGGCAAATGTGACTTTATTGGTTTTCAAATTCCCCTTCCATGTAGCTATGGAAAGAATTGTGTCATTCCTCTTAGAAAACTTAGCCAAAGTGTTCCCTTGGAGATGGAAACACAGAAATAAGAGTTTTTAAAAAACATTTTGGGGGAGTCAAAAACTGTTAATGAAACAGTTGATTAAGTTATACAAAGAAGTTAAAAATAAAATAAATACTTGTAACCGTGGAAATACTTAAAAAGATGCCAAAAAAAAATGTGGAGCTGTTGAAGGGGTACCAGGGAGTGGGGCAGAAAGGACATAATGAGAGGATAATGTGGGAATCAAATTGAGGAAACAGGGCATTTAACCAATAGTTATTAGCAAAACAACAATAATCACAGATTAAACAAAAAACAATGGGGATATAACACCTGTATTTCTTTATAGAGACATAAAACATGGTCCCTGCTTTTTATACAAATGCTCAGGGTATAGTGCAAGCAATGTTGTTGCTTAATAATAGCTAAAATCCATTAAGCACTCACTATGCATTAAATGCCTACAGCTGTACTCACTGTGGCCTCTGATCCCATCAGATCTTGAAGCTAAGGAGGGTCAGGCCTGGTTAGTACTCGGATGGGAGACTACCTGGTCTCCTTGGCTTGGGAGAAGGACCCGGCAACCCACTCCCCCCAAACAATGAGTCATTGGAAACCCTGAGAATAGCAGAGAAGCATGAACGTGGTGTTTTGTCTGTTGTACACAGGGTCACTATGAGTTGGACACTGACTCAACAGCACCTCACAATAACAACAACATGCATTAAACACTTTGTAAGCACTCTATAATCCATTACGATGGCAGATATGTTTTCTGTCAATTTTTCTCTCCATTTCTTGGCACATATGCACTTGATAAACACATTTAAAAACTTTTTACTACTCTGAGTAGGTATACTTATTACTCCCATCTTATAGATGAGGAGACTGAGGTCCAAAAAAGTTAAGCACATACTGGATATCATAGTTAGGAAGCCATGGGACAAGGACTTGAGCCAAAGAAGCCCTGTAAACTATTACACAATGGTGCCCCCTTGAAAAGTCTATGAGTAACCAACATGCTAGACAGAAAGTGAAAGGCACACTAAGGATGATTCAAACAAAAGAAGTTAAACCCTCTGGCAAAGGAAGGGAATGGTGGGAAGGACAGGCTCTCTGGAGGGAATGGCATTTGATTTGGATCTTAAAATGTGTGTGAGATTCTCACAAATGGATATGAGGGAAGCATCTTTAAGATGAAGGGACCCCATGAACCCTCTCTCAGAACTGGAAAAGTGAAAGGTGTATTTGGAGAATATTGCAATTCTGATTTTCTGGGGTGGATTGGCAGCAGTCCAGAGCATGGCATCTCACCCTGGCATGTGCACAGGAATCACCTAAAGGTCTTGTTAAAATGCAGCTTCAGATTCAGCAGGCCCATGGTGCCCAACCCTGGTGATGCCAAGACTGCTGGTCTTGGACCACGCTTGGAGCAGCTGGGCTCCAGAGAGTCTTGCTTTCTTGGTTCAGTGGTGTGGACTTTATTTGGATTTGAAGCAGGGAGATAAAAGTTTATAAAGACGGTTTGGTGGTAGGCGTGTAAGATGTTCTGGAGCAAGCTCGGGCTTTGGTTCCTTAAGCTCCTAACTTGGGCACTCAAAGCTCAGCATCCTGATTCAGTAGGGTCCAGGCAGGAAAATAGAAACCACAGAGGTAATAAACAGAGATAATTAAGCACTAAGCCTCTGTGAATCACTTGTTCACCAGATCTGCCTAGAAACTCTTCTGTCTCCTCTAGGACTGTCTGCAGTAACATTAGGCCTTGCTCTCTAGTGGTGAGAAAAGTAGATGAAAGTCTGGCTTAACCTTGGACCAACCTTGTGGGCTTGTCCAGGCTCAGGCTGGGGGTCACCCAGCACAGTCTGGATCACTTTTCCATGACAGCCATATCCGCTGAGGGAATGAAAAATGCTGCTAATATCAGCCTGAAAAAAAAAATCATCATCAGGAAATTAAATCTGTGGCTTTAAAAAACCCCACATTGCTTTCTGGCACAGGTCTGTCTCAACTGCGATCTGTCTCTCTGCCTGGGGGCCTCCTTCCGGCCCCCTCTCTCCCTCTCTGGTTCTCCCACCCGCTCTCCCATCTGGGGCCTCCTCTGCTTCCCTCCCTGCTTTCCTTCTTATCCTACAGGGCCTCTTGCCTGCCTTTCTTTCTTCTAGCTGGCCTTCTCCCCGTTGCTTTAGGCTTCTCTTCCGGTCTGCAGGCCTCCAGCTTTTCTACAACTCCACGGAAGCATCTATCTGTCTTTCATTGTACATCAGGGAATCTTAAATGCTGAATAGACCCTTCAGACCTGGCCCTGAAGGGGACTTGGCTGGGGCGGTGGGGGGCAGGATACTGGGGACCTGGCAAGGCCATACAGAAGCCCATTGATAGGCAACCCTTCAACACAACCCAGTGCAGCCTCCATGGCTCCAGGCAGAGAGAGGCATCCCTTGAGGCACCATGAATGACCTCAGTGTCTCCAGCTGTGGTGGGGGACCTTCGCCCCATAGCCTCCACATCCTTTGGGGCTATCAGCCCCACACTATCGGTGTGAAAATATTCATCTTGAAAATAATTTGTCAGCACATCTCCATCAGTGCTGCTGATTTCATTAATTGGAAGAATTAGCTCTTTGTGGTCAATGGAACAATATGGAGCCAAAACACGCGGAACTCTTTTCCCCAGTGACCCAGAGACCCTTGGACGAACTCCTGGGTGCCATGAAAATGGATCGTTTTGCAGAAAGAATACCATTGGATGTTTATTTAACATCAGTCTTCGTTCCCCCCCACCCAAAAAAGAGAACTTCAAATTGCTCTCACATCTGGCTGCTTTTTCTTCTTTCACTTTTTTTTTTCTTTTCTGCAGAGCCAGGGCGGGGAGGAAACTTCATCAGTCTGAAAATATCCAGCAGCAAAGTGTAAATTAAATGTACAGAGAGGCCAGAGGAAGGGGAATCTCATATCCTGGAGTGAAAGAGTAGGGAGACTATGTCCTCACCTCCGTTCCACCTCCGTTCTGCTCCGTAGGATCAGGGCAGAACTGATCCTACACCCTGTGTCTGCCACTAGGAGTTGAATGGCTTTGGGCAAGACATTTAGCCCTTCTAAGCCTCAAACCCTCACTGATAAAATGGGGAAAGACACACATACAGAGGGCTGTTGGAAGATTAAAGGGGACAGTGTATGTAAAGTGTACGGCACATTATAGATGCTTGATGAATGATTGCTACTATTATTGTTGCTAGGATCAGATCCTAGTGTAAGGATCTGTGTAAGGATCTAGTGTAAGACCAGAACAGATCCCAACTATTCTCACACCTCAGAAATCTACAATTGCTAGCCCCAATCAGGGAGACAGATGGGCAAATGTATGTCCAATGCCTGGGGAGACAGATGGACAAGAAAGGATGATCAAGAAAATTGGATAGAATGAAAGCCCAGTGGAGTGATTGGCAGATGGACCATCTCACCGGGAAGGTGGATTTATGACAACTCAAAGGAGATACAGAGCTCGTTGTCCTATGGGAGGGACAGATGGATGAGGGTCCAACAGGGGAGATAGAGAGATGACAGGCCAAAGTGGAAGACAAATGGATGGCAATTTTGCAGTGGGATGGGAGAATGGGGGTGGGCAACCCTGGGATTGGGGAGAACAGATGCTTACGATGGAGTCTGGGCTCCCTGTTTAGTCTCTATTCCTCAGGGGTGGACATTGGACATCCACTAATTCATAGGAACCCTAGAGGTTCTTTTTTGGGGGGGAGGAAGACAGAGAGAGAGAGAGAGAGAGAGAGAGAGCTTGAGAAGCCATCAAGCACCAGGTCAGCCTGGCCTCCATTCCTCCCCCTCCCGTGGCCCCTCCCTGGGTGGCCCCACAGATAGTCTCAACTGTGAGGAGGAGGAGGAAGAGGAGGGGGATAAGGGGGAGGAGGAGGAGGGAGAAAACTGGTATTTGAAAGAAAGGGGAAATAAAAACTGGCTAAAAGTTTTATTTATTTAAAATAAAGGTTCAGTTATGCCTGACTGTAAACATGCAGGCCCATCCCTCCCTCCCTGGCTCTTCTCGTGGCAGAGGGCTCGGACCACACAGCAAGCTGGGGGCAGGAGGCCAAGAGAAGGCCAGCATAGACGTGGGGAGGGGGTGGGACTAGGGTGCTCCAGGTGTGGGGAGGGGAGAGGCGCCTGGAACTCAGTGTCCCAGTGAGCACAGCTGGCCTGGGCTGGTACCCGACCCCCTGGTCCTTGGCTCCCAGCCCTGCAGCACACAAACTAGTAAGCGACCACACGGCTCAACCGCACACGCAGCATGTGTGTGGGCCCCCAACACAGGGATGGCCTCGTGGGCCCTGGGACATTCATAGGTGTGCAGACCTGTCTCTCAACTCTGTCTCACTGTATCTCTGTTAGGAATAAAACAGCAGGGTCCTAGAGGAGGTGGGCAAGGCTTCGACTTGAGTCATCTTGTCTAGTTAAAGCAGAAGTCCTTACCTGCCTTTTGCCCTTTCTTTCAGGTTCCACCTGGCTTCCTGCATATATTTCAGTGACTGAACCATTTGGGTGGCCTGTAAGATCCTCTCAGCTCTCCAGAGATGGGAGATAGTGTGGATGGAGAAGAATCAGGAGTAGAGACAAGGCAGGGGACCCTGCCTTGTAAGTCCTTTGTGAAAGGGTTGTTAGCACTGAGCTGCGTTGGTGGCCCAGCTGGTCAGGGAAGGGCTGTGGTATTCAGGGTCAAGAGGGAAAAGGCAGGAAATGTTTGTGATAAGAGGCTTTCTTCCCTTCGTGCAAGCTCCCATGGTTTCCAGGGCCAGCTGCAGGATAAGGGCCCGCAAGCTGAGCAGGGAGTCTCAGAGGAGGTTGCTGCAAGAGCCAACCTTGGGGACTGCAGCAGGGAGGGCTGCAAGAGCGTGGGCCCCTGGGCCCTGAAATGACCTGGGGAGCCCAGCCAGGGCTGCCTTCCTTTGGGAACCGGAGTTTCAATCAGACTTCACAAGCACAAGTCAATCCCTTAAAAACAAAACAACAACAACAACACCCTGAGATTTTGTTAATCCAAGTTGCTGAGAGGGTGGATCAGGTTAGAACCACAACCTGGACCCAGGGGATTTCATGCTTTGGATGGGTCCCAGTTGGAGCCATTTGTTAATGTTTACCCGTAAAAATGGAAAATGGAATGATATACGAAGACCAGGTGGAAGCTGTGAGAATGAATCCAACCCAGAGGGGTCATCCGCTGGGGATTAACCAAGTCTTTAGGAACATGAGCCATGTGAAGCTTGGTGCTCCTCCTCCTTTCCCTCTGCGCCAGGCCCAGTGACTCCTCCATCTGTGGTCGATGACTTGGACAGCTCACAAAAGAAAAGGAAAAGCCCTGGGTGGGTGAGGCAGCGTGCCTCTCCTGAGTGTACCAGTGCCCCTTCTTAAGGATTAGCAGCTTCTGTCTATCCCTGGGGGCCTGCACTGTAAATGCTTGTGTAATGCTAATTTGTGGTTGGCAGGAGATTGATTGGGAAGGAGCTGAACAATTGCAAGAGGAACCTGGGCTCCCTCCTACCCCTCGAGTGGCCTGCTAGTGCATGCACACACGTGTGTGTGTGTGTGTGTGTGTGTTTATCTTCTAGGAAAAATGTAGGACAAGCCCTCGAAAAGGATGATTGTAAGAGAGCATGAAGATTAAGTCACTGATGGCCAGAATCTAAAAGAGGCAAGTCAAGGGGCCAAGAGATGGGAGTCCATGAAGTACAAATAAAGGGAGATTTTTTTCAGTGGGACTGATATCTTGTCTTTCCTTTATTTTTTCTTCTCTTTTCCTCCTCCTCCTCTTTTTTTTTTTTTTGGCCTTATTCTATTCTTTTGATGTAAGTCACTAGACCCAGCCCACATTCAAGGGGAAGGGATTTACTTGGGAGGCAAGAGTCATGGAGAGCCACTTCAGTTGCCTGTGACAATTAGAAAGGTCCTAGCAAAGGTGCCTCGTACACAGTAAGTGTTCAAGAAGAACATGTCAATTGTTACTTGGTCAAGTGATTTGTCTAGTATGTCTGCTAGCTTTTTCTGGAGTTGCCTGGGTCTCTGCTGTCCCATCTTCAGCTTTGTTGGTATTGTTGGGTTTCCTTGAATTCTGCCCCCTCTCTGGTGTGGGCTGGGAGGTAGAGGGGCAATGCTAAGTCACACTCATTTTTCTTCCCCACAGCCTCTTAATGAGCGTGTGTGGTCTTAAATTGTGGTCAGTGGACAGATATTTTAATTTCCTGCTCACCTGACCTGAAGAGGATCTGATTTCTTCTTGCATTTTCTTTTTCTTTTTTTTCTCTTCAGCAGGCAGTGGACAGGTATTTCTGTCTGACCATCTGGTAGCCATTCACCTTTATGGTGGCTTGAGAAAGGAATTAATTTCACTTATTTCTTTAGCACTATTTGCCTCCTTTGACAGCAAGTTACCTTTATCACCTCTTAAAATTTACTATGTTGGTCCTTCTGGTACCTTGGGGACTTTTTAGGTCCCCTAACTGGGCAACCGCACCTCTTCTTTCCACTTAGCTTCCTATGCCTTTCTTTTCATACCATGCTGTAAGCACTCTACATAGACTTCTGAGGCTGCCATTCCCCTCCCCACCCACCATCTGCAGAAAGCCATGGACTTGGCCTGACGAGACCAAGCTGAAAGTGATCAGAAAACAATCCACTGAAAGAGAAAAATCTGGCCCCTATCCTGATCTTGGCCCTCTGGAGACTTCTTAAGGACTTTGGCCTAATTTTGGTGGGTAATTTGGGAGAGCAGGGTATGGAAGACAGATGAAATTCTTGGGCAAGAATGAGGTGCATGGGAGCCTCTCCATTGAGCTCTGGCTTTGTATCCCGAGTGTCCCAAGGGCCTACTGTCTCTTCTAAGACTCCTGGGAATGGAGAAGTCATGGATTGGTATCCCACTTAACAGATGGGACATCAAAGCTCCTGTTAGGCTCTGATGTGTTTTGTTGGAAAGACTGTTAGAAAGGGCAGTGGTTATTCAAACACTTTTGATGGGGCCCATGTTATGCCTTTCCTGAAAATGGTGCTGCATGGAGTAGATGAATAATTCCCTGGTCAGAATGAAGCCAAACACTACCTTCTGAAAGCTTAAAACTCCTCCTGACACCATCCGGTTTCTAACTGGTTAATGGATATGGTTGCCTTTTCTAGTGCTGGTTGCTCTAGTGAGTGGTCAGGAGCATGCTCTGTGTTTATACAGGCTTTAGTTTTGACCCTGCCTCCTTCACTTACTAACTATGTATCCATACTTAACGTCTCAAAGTCTCAGTTTTCTCATCCATAAAATGAGCATGTGATGGCTTCTATTCTCATTAGGTTGTTATGAGGATTACATAAAGTAATGAATGTAATAGTAAACATAGCAAAGAGTGCCTGGGGTACAGTAAGCCCTCAAAGTGTATTATTAGATTTATTATCTCTGCCCCTCGGGGCTTTCCAGCAGCTAAGCCGTGGTTTTTGGAGCTTACCATCTTGGCTATACATCTTACCTCACAGGGACATCCCTTTCTTCCCCATCTGTTGAATGTCAAGCTGTCAGTAATGGTATCCAAGGACTCTGTACAACAATTTCCCTCCTAGACTTTCTGTTCCTGGGACCTTGTCCCCTCCCTGGAACCTCTGTTCCATGTTCTTCTCTAATGTGTGAGTCAGCCTTCAAGTCCTGTCTGCTTATCTCTGTGCAGTGTCCTCTTGGGGCTGAGGGACAGTCTGGCTGGGAGGTCTTGTTCCTTATCTTGGATGACCTTGTCATGAACCTTCCTGAGGCAGTGGGGAGAAATGTAAAACATGCAGACAAGTTGTTTTTTGTCATGCCTCTCGCCTACCCCTAAAACGTTAATGGAATTTCACTCACTCTCTAACACACAGAACTTAGTCAAAACCCTTTTTGTCTATAGACACAGAGTGAACGTTTAATTTGTCTCTGGAGCTGTGCTGAAGAAACCACTCAGGAGGCCAGATGGGGTGTCTGTGGTGGGTCAGCTCTCTGTGTGATGAGTTTTGACATAGGAGACTGGTGGAGTTAGTGTGGTCTGAGGCTCCATGGTGATCCCTGGCTATGGCTGCAGCTGTCTCAGGCTGGAAGCTCCCTCACCTTCTACAAGACACCCTGACAAAGCCGTGTCCCAAGGACAACTCGTGGTCTTTCTTCTTTGGAAACTGGCACAATGGTTTCCATAGTAATGGCCCCTTCTCCCCTCCCAGCTGCTTTCTGGCTTGGCTATCAAGGCCAGGATGGGTAGCCTTTTCACAGAGGATGAGTCATCTACATACTTATCCACAGAGAACTGGGCTTTGTGAACCCAAATCACTCCTGTGATGTAAATAGTGAAGCTGGAGGCTGGGATGTTAGGGTGTTAAGGCGGTTGGCTGTGCTAGGGAAGAAGGAATGCTGAGTCAGTTGATGGCGGCAGATTCTGATGAGTGTTGCGAATTACTGGTTTGGCATGGAACATGAAATGGCTTTGTACCAAATTACTAGTGGGGAAAAAAAAAAAAAAAGGGCTGGCACCAGCAGAGAGCCTGGCTGGCTTAGACAGAGTGACAGTGTCTAGAAGCCGCTTCTTAGAGACTGCAGAGTGTGTAGAGTGTTAGCAAGTCTCCCTGGGAGGGTGGAGCTGATTAGCTGTCTCCTATAGGGGGAGGTTGGGAGAAGGACGTGGCAACCCACCCTTCTCCCCAGCAATCCTGAAACAGTCAGCCATTGAGAACTATCTGAGGGTCCCTATGAGTCGGATCCAACTTGGCACCTAACAACAATAACAACAAAGCAGGGAGAAGGGTCATTCTTCTGTCTCAGTCACTACTGCCCTGTCCACAAGGGTGGGTAAAGCATATTTTTCAGATAGGACAACAGAAGTGAGGGTCTGTGGGGGAATGATCCTTAGGTGTTAGGAGAATTGAAGTGAAGATATTTTTCCTTTCGGATTATTCTGTAAAGGCAAGAGCAGGATTGACTGGACAGGGGATGACAGTTGCTTTCTATGTGGAGGCTGGAGTAGAAGGAAGAGGAGCTGGCAAGCTCTGCAAGCTGATTAGTTGACATAGGAGCTAAAATTTATTGTTGGAAGCTGACCATTGACAATTGTCTTGCTTTGGCCTGGGTTATGTCTCTGCTTCCTTATGGATTTATAACAAATAAAAGAAGAAAAGTGAATAGATCTCTGTAGTTATCGATTATTTATACCAGAAGAGCCTGCTAACTGCTTTGTGATTTGAGCAGGTGGATTCCTGATTTCCATGATCTGTGTCTGGCGGTTTGGGAGAGGATCCCTGGGGCAGAATAGAAACATGGTACCTGCAGAGGGGAGCCTGCAGCCGTAGCCCCATGGCGTTTGATACCGTCAGATCTCTGAAGCTAAGCAGGGTCGGGCCTGGTTAGTACTTGGATGGGAGACTGCCTGGGAACACCAGGTGCTATAGGCTTGGGAGATGGACCTGGCAACCCACTCCTAAAAATCAATCAGCCCTTGAAAACCCTATGAACAGCAGAGAAGCACCGACAATAGTGTTTCGCCTGTTGTACACAAGGTTGCTGTGAGTCAGATACCAACTGGATGGCACCTAACAACAACAACAAGAGGGGAGGGCACTCTAGGGACCATGGAAAGAACTTCCTTCTGACAGCTGGAGACAGCCTTTTGTGTGGGGACATAATCTCTTTCGTCCTGACTTTGGTTTACTTGATTACCTTTTTTTTTTTTTTTTGGTACTGGGGGTTGAACCCAGGGCCTCGTGCCTGCATGCTTTGCAAGTGCTGGTCCACTGAGCTGCGCCCCCAGCCTATTTTTTAAACTTTTCTGAGACAGGGTCTTGCTAAGTTATGGAGACTGCCTCTGGTCTCGAACTTGTAATCCTCCTGCCTCTGCCTCCCGAGCTGCTGGGATTACAGGCATGCGCCACTGCGCCCGGCTTACCTCTTTAGCAGTATTGGTCATGGCTGCAACAGGTGACAGACCAGCTGAGAGATGACCAAGGTCCTTTGTTATTCTTGACCTGTGTGGCTGGACCTTTAATACCGGAAAGGGTCATTCCCAATTGCAGTCCCTCGTCCTGGGGATGGGAGATAAGGAATCATAGCATTTCTGATAAAAGTCCAGGAACTAGTGAGGAAGGGTAGCTTCCTCTTCCAAATCCACAAAAGAGTCTATAGTGGAAGAATTGGGGTGGGTGTGAGAGACAGAGATGACCAAGAAGTTCATCACTGTCTTAGAAAATATTCCAATACATTTGCAAATCACAGGAAGTTAGAAGAGAAGCAGCAGCTGGGTTCTTTTCATCACCTTGGCTTGCGTGTTATCTCAAGCTAATTCACTACACTTTGAGAGAGTGTGGAAAGATGGGCAGAAAACTACAGTGGAAGTGTGGTACTGTATTTTAGACTGCCCCTGACTAGATGTGGAATTCCAAGGAAGTTGCTTTGACTTTCTGGGTCGATCTGGTTTTGTCCTCTGTCAGTGGAGCAAAAGGAGTGAGGTGGTCAGGGACTACGTGGCCTCTATTCTGTGATTTCCAGGACACAGCATGACCATGTCTCCCATACACGCCAAACCGAGGGATTGCTCTCAGCAGTGAGCTCTCCCCTCCCCGCCTCCCCACTGGGTTACTGTGCTGACTTGACTAACACAAACCCCCATCTGGACGCAGTCCATACACCAGATGTGCCCCCGATTAGTGTCGGTCTGGGGAATGTTTCCGTGACTGAAAGGTCAGTGTCAGCTGGAAGTGCCCAGAGTGAGCGTCTGTCCCCCACCCCATATCAGCTGCAATAGCTGAACCTTCCATTATCTCACTGGCCAAGGAACTTAGCTGGGGCTCCGTGAGGGTGGCGAAGGGGTGCAAATTCAGGAGGGCCTTGTTATACTGCCTATCCCTCTTTGCTCTCTGCTGAAGGATAAGAGTGTGATTTTCCACTTGGAAGAGACTCCAGGGCGTGCAAAAAGGGAAGCCCTGCTGGTGTGTAACTGAAAACACTTAGTTCTTCCTTAGATCTGCCATGTGCTCATGTCTCTTATGATTTTCGTAGAAGAGCCGTCACCTCCATATGGAAAGAAAAATGAGCGGTAATATTGCAATGGGCTGGGCTGCCATGTTTTGCCCTATTTACAGGTCATTTTAAGTATCGCTTCTACACGTTAGATGGGCTTTCATGTTTAATTTCATGCGCGTAGGGCTGTGTGAGGCTTTCCTCTAGGTAGCAATGAAAATTAAATACAATTGAGTTTGATGTGTACCTTATTGATTCCAGATCCATTTCAGTAGACTGTGACACTTCAGCGACCTGCAAATTCTACACATTAGAGTTCATATTTTACGCACACCCTGTACGTACACCCAAGATGTGGACTCACATTTCTACCAGCAACATCTACCTTCCAACAAAAGATACAGGCCACGACAGAAGATGAAAGCTACTAATGGAGATGCATTACAGATGGTATTTATGGTCACCCTTTAGGGGGGAAAGAAAAAATTCATGAATAATTTCATGAAAATTACACCCAAAATAGAGTAATAATTTTCTCAATTCCACATTCTCCCTTTGGTTCTCTGCAGGCCATGTCTTGTCCTATGTGTTGCCACAACTCCATTTCAAAGGCATGAGGTAGGAGAGGGGAGCGGCTCCATGAGAGCCAGACTGGGATCTGCTTAGTAGTGAAAATGCTCAGCATTTTTGATTGATAGCACAGAGATTCTTTGGTTGTGACTCTCCACGGCACTTGCCTTTCTGTGGTGTGTGGCTCCTCTGGCAGACGTATCTTCAGAGCAAGGGGAACGGTCGGTAATCAGAGCAAGGCAGGGTGGGCCTGTCTGGCCAGTCAGGCCTTCAGGGTATTGTGGTAATCATCTCTCTTCTGCAACAGAGCTGGGAATCAGAGGCTTTGTTTAACCCCAAGTGGGACAAAGGGAATTTTTTACTGGAGGCCAAGGCCTTGTGAGGCAAGGAGAGAAAGTATCTTCTGCCAGCTGGGCAGGGTACAGAGGTGAGACAGGAAGGCTCTTGGAGAGTGGTATTCCCCACTGGGGGTCACAAGGCCGCTTGTAAAATGACGCCTAGGTGTTGGTCTACAGCCAAGGTTTTCAACCTTGGCTGCATGTTGGAAGCACCTGGGGAGCTTTTATGATCCTGATGTCCAGGCCTCACCTCAGACCAGTCACATCAGAATCTCTGGGGAGGGATTGGGGTGGGGTGGGGGTGGGGCCCTGGCCAAGGTAGTTTTTAAGGCTCCTCCAGGTAATTCCAATAGACATCCAGGCTTGGGACACACCATCTAGGACCTCATGAGTCAAAGTGTGGTCTGAGGACCAGCAGCACCCGTATCACCTGGGACTTGTTAGAAATGCAGACTCTCAGGCCCCGCCCCAGACCTACTGAGTCAACATCTGCATTTTGGCATGATCCCTGGGAGATCTGAAGTATATTAAAGTATGAGGAGCTGTGGTTCTCAAACTTGGCTGCACATTAAAATCACCTGGAGAGATTTAAAAGCTCCCAATGCCCAGGCCACAACTCCTACCAATTAAATCAGAATTTCTGAGGGTAGGACACAAGCATCAGTATTTTTTATTTTTTATTTATGTTTTTAAATAGGTTTTCAGGTGATTCCAATGTGCATGGGTTCTCAGCCCTGGCTACATGTTAAAATCCTCTGGGGAGCTTTTAAATATCCTGATACCTGAGTCTTACTCTTAGTGTTCTGATTTAATTGGTCTGGGATAGGGGCAAAAAGATTCCTAGGTGATTCAAAAGATTGCTAGGTGATTTGAATATGCAGCCAGCTGGAGCCTCTGTTCCAGAGTGTTGGCCCAGCTTTCTTTGACAGGACATCAGCTTAAAAACATCACGACAAGCCAATGGATCTAAGAACAGTTGAAGGAAAAAAACAACCAGATCGTGCTAGACTCACCTGATCTTGGCTTTGATATTCGATCTCCTTACATGCGATTACTATATTTTTCATCTTTTATATGAACTCAAATATTTGGTCCTTTAGTTTTCTAATAAAGTTCCTTTTGAAAACTTAACCTTGCTGCAGATGACTTAGGGAAAAAAGCATTGGTTTACACCTAGGCCACAGGTGCTCAGAGCGGCTAAGCGATCAGATGGGACCAAGGCAAGAAAGGTGAATGGGAACAGCTTAGGCGAGCCAGGCCTGAAAGGAGGAAAGACCTGAGGGGTAAGGCAAATTGATTGCAGTTTCTTGTCCTTTTCTCCCTGTTCTCACCATTTCTAGTTTGATTGTAGAGTCAAGTAGTAGGTCTAAGGTAGGGCTGTTGAATTTAGCAAATAAAGACACAAATAGCCCAGTTAAACTTGAATTCCAGATAAACAATGAATAATTTTTTTGTTTAAGTACATCCCATGTAATATTTGGGACATACTTAGACCAGAAAATTGTTACTTTTCTGAAATTCATTTTTTTTTTTTTTTTGGTGTGTATGGTACTTGGTGTATAGAGGGGTGTTGAACCCAGGGCCTTGCACACTCTTTGGAAGTACTCTTGCACTAGGCTGCATTCCCTAGGCCACTTTAAACTTATTTATTTTGAGTCAGGATCTTGTTAAATTATGCTGGCTGCCTCTGGTCTCAAACTCGTGAGCCTCCTGCCTCTGCCTCCCAATTCTCTGGGATTACATGCATATCTGCCTCTCAATTCTCTGGGATTACATGCATATCTGCCTCCCAAGGCTCTGGGATTACAGCTTTCTTCTACAGACAATTTTAAATTCTCAGTATTGGAAAACCTGCCCTTTGAATAGGGCTTTCTCTAGCATTGAGTTGGCTCTTGCCATCTGAGATGAGGTCCATGTGTATGGATTGGAACCCTTTCTCCAGGAGGTCTGCCATCCTGGGCTCTACAGGAATTGCTGCACCATGGGTATGTGTGCGTGTATGCGCATGGATGACTCTGTGCCTATGGAAAAGGTCCTTGAATGTCACTTTTGCTAGATTCTCCTATAGTCCTTGGTGTTAATGAGGTTCCGGGGAGTTTTTCAGAAGTAACTTCTCCAGCTATTGCTTGTGTAGTTCAGATTGCATAACTCAGAGAAGGAGCTTAATGGACTGGAGGTGACAGTTTTGAGTGATGGTGACTCAGATACACAAAGGAAGGAGAGTGAAGAAGGAAGTTTTGCTCACTAGTTGCAGCTGTAGCATCTCCCTGAAGCTGCTGTTCAGTGTCTTAGCCCAATATGTCTGGCTTTTAGCAGAGACTACTTCACTGAGGTGTGTTCAGAGGCAAAAGTGCAGTTTACCATTCCACTTGCTTCAAAACAGCCCATTCCCTGCTGGTTCCTGAGTGGGAAGGGGGCTAGCAGGAGGGGGTGAGCAGAGGCGGGGAGTGGGAAAGAGAATGCTTCCCTCAAGGGAAGCACAGATAGATGAGATAGATAGAAAGATCGATTGATCGATATGTATCTATCTATCTATCTATCTATCTATCTATCTATCTATCATCATCATCTACATCTATCTACCATCTATCTTTCTATGATCTATATCTATCTATCATCTGTCTATCTATCTAGCCATCATCTATCTCTCCATCTCTCCATCTATCCGTCCACACCCCAATGGTTACATGGCCTGAGATGTGCATTGAGATTCATAATGATCAGGAAGGGTACCTGGGCTCATCCCTCCAGGCTTCCCTAAAAAGACCTAAGCCGGTGCTGTTCTGTTCCCTGAAGCAGCAGCTGTCAGCCAATTACCTTCAAGAGAATCCCAGAAGGGTGGGTGAGGCCGGAGTGTGGGCCAGACAGGCTCTGAGGCCACGGCTCCTTTCTTCCGGGTGCGCTAGCCCCGCTGCACTCTGTGTGAGGTGCACTGGTCAGACCCTGCAGGCACAGGTGAAGCTTGGGAGAGAGACCTGCACGCAGGAATCTTGTTCAGACTTCTGTTGGAAGTCTCCTTGTTACCCTCCTGACATCACCGCGTTCCAGAGTGATAAATCACTGCAGTTTAAATGAAAGTTGCAAGGCTTGGTTTTGTGTTTCTTCTGGGATTCAAAGCTCAGGAAAGCTAGGCTCTTCTTTCTCCTGCTCTGTTTCCTGTTGTCTCCTGCCCTTCCATGATGGGTTGCAGTGTGGAGCGCTGGTCTTTCCCGAACATCTCCCCCAAGGACCCTAAATGTGGTGTGAGGAAGACTATTAGGGAAACATCAATATCTCATGGCTAATTGAAATGATAAGTGGGTGTTTTGCTTCCCTGACCACTTAGTTGAGGGCAGGAACAGCCAGGCTGTTGAAGATTGGGAGAGAAGTCAGGCACAGTTTGGGGGCAGCTTCAGCAGGGAGGAGACCAAGTCCAACACTCCTCATTTACATTGTACGGAGGCCTGGGCAGCTGATGCACTGCATGGAGTGGTTGGTGGAGCTGGGCCTGAGTCTTGTTGGCTCTGTGGGGTTTGGCTTATCAAATCTTGGCCAGGGTCTGGCCATGAGCTCCAAGCCTATTTGCCAGGACCAGGCTGCTTTTTCCTTGGAGTGTGAGAGGTCTGACCACTGGAGCAAGGGTTGGCCTGGTCCTTCAGGTCTGCAGTCTGCTCTGGAATCTAATCTGGAAACACAGCCTGCTGAGGAAGTCACAGGCCTTGTTGTTATATATGCAGTGGGTCAGGTCCTCAGAGCTGTGGAAGATGGGCAAGCGTGAACTCTGGGGCCAGACTCATCTGTAAGGGAGCTTGTCTTGTGGGATTCTTCTAGGGGGGAATGGGCTGGTGTGGTCCTTAATGGACAGATGGTACCTGATTTCTCCTGTCCACCTCTGACCAGACACTGCCTCTGTCTGGTGGAGACATGGGTGGGGCCAGTGCCTAGGGGACTCCTGGGTAAATCTGTGGGGGTTGGGATGTCCATTTCTTCCCCTGGAGCCAGGGGTCTGAACAACTGGACAGTGTATGTGTACAGGGTGGACCAGGGCCAGCTCAGAAGTGAGGCAGGGCTGGGAGAAGGAAGGTACAAGGCTCTTGGTCAGCCCCCGCTCTTGTCCCTTCCTGGCGTCCTCCCTCTCCACTGGCATTTCTCATGTTCTGGGATGAGGTCTAAATTGGGCACTTGGATGAGACATTCCCCCAGAGCTGCCAACCTTTTTGGTCCAGGGTGGTCACAGGACATGTTGGCTCCACATCTCCTCCTCTCCATTTGGCCCTCACCCTAATCCCATGGTGCCTGATGCCAATACCTCACTGCCAGCCGAAGTCCTTTATTACACTGTCTGGTTCAGGCACTGTTTGGAGTTGCCAGGGTGGGTCTGCAAGCGTCTGCATGTGTGTGTGTGCATGTGTGGGCGTGTCTAGGTATCTACCTTAGACCTTTAACTAAGTGTTTATTGGCCCCAAGTTAGGCACATGGTCCTTTCCAACCTTGGACTTGCGATTAGAGAAAGTGCCTGAATACAATTGATTAAACATCAACACTTCTCCCCATACTTCAGGGCCCACTGCATGTGTCCTTTCCTGAGAGAAGTCTTCAAGGGGGGACCTTAGCCCCATGTCCCCTGTTCTCTCTAGGGTCCTGTGATAGGGTGTGTTTCACAGCTGGCTCTGAGCCTTTCTGCTTTTGTCCCATTTTTGAACTATTTGTCAGTTGCCTTCCAGAGGACAAGAACCTGGGCTTGCAAGTCTGCCCGACCACTCTTTAACTCCTGACCTTCATAAGCTGGTAACCCTGAGCTAGTTAATTTCTCTGAGACTCAGTTTCCTTACCTACGTGGAGAATTGCTCATGGGAAGACTCATGAACCAGCACAGTACAGGCACTTCCTACATCTTAGCTCCTGTTCTCTGCTCCGCTCTCCTCACAGTTGCTAGAGTAGAGCTGAGCCTGTAAGCAGGCACCCAGAAAGGTAGTGGTGACTGATTAATGATTATGGAGCCTGTGATTATTAGGATGAAGTCCCTAAACAGGGAAAGAACTCTAAGCAAACCCATTAATTAGGGGCCTGTTTGCACTCCTTTTGTGCTGGCTTGTTACGTGTTAGCTCAAGGAGGGCTTTGTGCCCCTCGCACCCACCCTCCCCCCAGAGGTCATTCTGGGAAAATAATGACCAAGGAGAGGCCCAGGCCTGAGGTGTGCAATTCCCACCTACTTGTAACCTTCATGCCCATCCTCCTCTCCCCACCCCAGTACTGGTCCAATAAACAAGTTAGCAGGTGACAAACACAGCCCTAATAAATAAGGCCACTGGCTTTAGGACAGCAGTAATCCTGAGCTAATGGACTTTTACCAAGGATCAGGTACTCCCTGAGGCACAGAACTATTGACCTGGAGTGACCTCTCAGGCCAAGGGAGGCCCCGGCCAGTCCCTAGCTAGGTTTTTTTTTTTTTTAAGCTTCCAGCTATATTTCAAAAAAATAGACAGAACAACAACAACAACAAACCCATCATAACAGAGCAGTATGAAAATCATGTTAAAACTTACATGTTTGCATTCAATCAGATTAAGAAATTTATACCCTAGATGTAATATGATTGTGGTATTTCATGATAAATTTAAGACTTATAAAAGTACAAATTGTGTACCAAAAGCAGGTGCTAAGATAAAGTAATGGGATGTAAATTTAAAGTAGCATGACAGATGTCCTTTTGTCCTGGGTTAGTTCTCTATTCCATGGGGATGGTCCCTCAGGGTAGCTCAGAGCCCAGGGCCCTGGCCTTTACTGATCACTGAGGTTCTCTCAGAGTTGGACTTTCCCCTAGTGACAGAGATATGGAGATGACCTCATTTCACTGGAAAGTAAAGCCCATTAAGATGCCTCAGGGCCATAGGTAAGAGGTGAGTCAGGCTTCCTTTAAAGGCATGTGGCTCTTGGCTGGTGGCTCTCCATGTTGAGTCCTGGCTCTAGCTCCCCATATGCTGTAGGTGCTGAGTAAATGCTCTGGAGTCATTTGCTGTAGGCACAGCCAGTGTGCCTTCATGCACTTATTTGATGACTACTGCCTTCCCTATTAGCTGGGAATATAACTGACTTTTTCCATCCCGTGTTCTCAGCATAAAATAAGTGTTCTATATGAATGTTGGGAGAAGGGCTTGGCAATCCCAAAAACAGTCAGCCATTGAAAACCCTATGAGAGTTGCTATGAGTCAGATACTGACTCAATGGCACCTAACAACAACAACAACATATGAATATTGACATATATGGAGTCAAATCTTCTATTAGGAGCACCTTAAGACAAGCATCTTCTCCCGGATTTGTCTCCTTCACTTCAGAGCATAACATATTGTGCTGTGATTATATTTGTTCCCATGCACATGTTAGGAGCATCTATAAGTATCCTTATGTACCTGGCACAAAGAGGGCAGTGATCAAAATCTACAACTGAATGAGTGGTTGAGTGGCAGAGTTAGCCACGTGCAAGCTAACAGAGACAGCTCCTCTTCTAAACCCAGGCCAGCATGCTTGGAAGCTATGTTTCTTGATGAGTACTTTCCTGTTTTATGAATCTGTCCCTAGAAGCCAGTGTTCTTTTTTTCCGGGTATCAGGGCACATCTGGTTGTTGGTACATGTTGCTTAGTTAGAAAGTCTTAAAACAGCATGAAATTGTTAGCACGTTGCTCGGGTCTGCCAAGCTGTTCTTGAGACTCAGCCTTTGGTGGGTTTAGTTTTCTGTTTGTTTTCTGTTTTCATGCAGTTTAGAAAATTGGTCTGTGACAACCTTGGGGGAAATGAGCCTGCCTTGAGCTCTGCCAAGGAGAGGCAAGCCTGAGTTGAGGGCTGGGGGAGGAGGGGGAGGGAGCTCAGAGCTCAGGGGCGCTGGGTTCCTGGCTTGCATTTCCTAGCCTTGACTTTTGGATTGACACTCAGGCTAATTTGGTGTGCATGGAGTAGGAATGCCCAAGAAAGGTGGGGTGTGCTAGGGAGAGTCTGGTCTTTATTCGGTTCCACCAGAGAGACCTTTGTGGACCAGCATAGAGCTTTTGGGTTCTGAGAAGACACCCGTGCTCTCCCTAAATACCAGGGAGTGGGGGCTGTGAGGTTAGATGCCCCTTCCTCATGCATTTGATTCTTCTGCTATATTTGGGTGTGGACAGTGCCAGAAATTGACTTTCCTCACATGGCCCCAATATGCCATCTCCCTTCCCTGTTCTCAGTAGCTCTTGTCTCTTGGCAGATGTCCTTTCTGGAAATAAACGCATATGGGGTGAGTCTGGGCTTCTCTGTGTCACCTTGGGTGGTAGTTGCTGTCCTGGCTGGGTATGTGGGCCCAGCCAGTGCTGCTCCTGGATGGTGAGACTGGGCGTGGGAGAAGGTACGTTGCAAAGGTTTCCCCAGGCAGGACTTGGTGTGAATCCTGGCAGTAGAGATGGGACTCAGAAATTGCTTTTTGGTCAAAACATCAATGGCAGTATCCTCCCCTCCCATCTTCCAGAAGCACTATGCCTTATCTTAGGAGCTCTGTTCCATCTTTGGTTGCTATTTGTAAAGTTTTCCTTTCATGCTTTTCAGCAAAAACTTCAGCCTTATATCTGTCCTCTGAGAATGGTTCTCCGTCATGCTGCTAGGTTCTGGGTCTTTGTGAGCAGGTCTGAGCTGTTCACTCTGGCCCCTAGCATCCTGAGTGGATCTCATAGCTCTGCTTCAGACCCCAAGGTTGGGCATTGTGCCTCCTTATTGCCCTGAGGGCTGCAGTAATTGCACTCTAAACATCTAAATTCTTTAAAGGAACCTCTTTTATCTGGTATCTACAACATGCCAGACATTGAACATGTGACTTAGATGAACTGATTTGCTTACACCATATAGGGAGTGAGTGACCGAGTCACAAAGAGGCATCTAAATGCATGCATATGTGACGTTGAAGCCCTTCCTCATTCTGCTATACTAGGGGTCCGTGAGCTCAGGAAGAACAAGGATTAGAGCAGACATGTCTGACTTGTGGCCTGCCACAGGGCAGCTAACCCAAGGCCATACAAAATCTCTTAACATTGGTTTTTTTTTAGCATTGGTTTCCTTCAAGACCCTCATTATATAAATGCACTAACTATATTATATAATTTATGTGTGTCCTAAGACTATTCACTGTGGCCCAGAGAAGCCAATAGGTTGGACATCCTTGGACTGGAGCCTTTGATTCTGAGTTTTTGCCATCCCACCCCCAGCCTAGTACTTTTAACCTCTTACTTTCTTTGTCCTTCATACCTCAGCTGCAAGCCTGCCTGGATGCCCTTGCTGTCAAGATCCAAACCAGGGCAAAATTCCCTTTGTTTTAAAAGTGGGGAAGAATTTTTTTTTTTAAAGAAACATTGAAAGAATATGTAAATTTCAATTCTGAAAGTTTGGCAAAGCCCAAAGGCCTACAATGGTGCCATGTTTTAACTCTGCCACATCTCTTGAGCCCTTGCCAGTGTGGTTCCCTGTCTCTCCTTAAGGATCCTTCTCCCCTTCCATTATTTGCCTCTTCCTTGAGGGGAAGGGTTTGAGGCAAGTGTCTCTGCTCATAGCCTAGACTGGTGTTCTGGGTTCCTGTGGTCCCATGTCTGGGCTTCAATTTCCAGAAATTGAATGGAAAGTGTAACTGGATTGTTATATGTGCTTTATCCCCCTGAATAGATTTACTGATTTAATTAGATTCACAGAGAAGTCGATGACTTCACTCTAAGAAGCAATGGATGTAAACATGGAACGTCTATGTGAGAAATTTATCTTAAAACCAAGCACTAGGACAAGTTTTGTTTCCCCTAAAGGGGCTGGTTTACTTTTCCTTCTTGTAATTCCTTCCTTCCTTCCTTCCTTTTTCTTTCCTTTTCTTTTGCCGTAATGGGGGTTGAACCTGGGTCTTGCCCATGCCAGACACTCTATCACTGAGCTGCACCCACAATATCTTTTTTATTTTTTATCTTGAGACACGGTCTCAAATTGTATAGGCAGCTTCTGGCCTTGAACCTGCAGTCCTCCTACCTCAGCCTCCCTGAGTTGCTGGGATTATAGGTATGTGCCATGGTACCCAGCTTGTAATTAAGTTTTATGTGTATGATGCTATTAAAACATTTCTACTTTTTTCCATTTTTATTTTACTGGAATTTTTCTACTAGAATCAATTCAACTTTGCGTACACAGTGCAGGAAGAATTGATTCATTCCTCAGTTTCTTTTTTTCCACTACAGAAAATTTTACCAAGTGTGTTTTTGACCAGAGGCAGTGTCCATGCTGACTACAATAAGACTGAGTGCCGAGTGACAGATAGAGGGGAAGAGACACAACCTGAAGGGCCTCTTCACGGAGAGCGAGTTCTAGTGTCTGTCTTTGTGGGACCAATGATCTTGGGGTGAAAACATCCTGCTTCTGCCTCTCTGCCAGAAGAAGATCTTGGGCTAGGAGGAAGCAGTCCTCTTATAGAGTCAAACCTAGTTACCCCCATCCCCTGGGCAGTGCCTTTGACAGGCAGGACATAGTTAATAGGAAAGTGCAGACATCAGCCAATTAGAAAGACCCCTTTGAGCCTCACTGCTCTTCTGTCACCAAATGTGACTCATTGTGAAGTCATCCTTGTCTGTCGGACCCATAGGCTTCCCTCCACCACTGAGTGACTTAGAACACTGGCTCTCATTGCAGGGTAGGGGCCCTTGGAGCAATTCCCTGGCTTTAGAAACAGCTCTGCCGCTCAGCTGCAGGCGCCCCATGGATTCATCTGAGCAACAACCAAGAAGACAGTGTTGGGAGAGAGGGGGGGGGAGGG